>JASDQU010393240.1:0-10925 GCA_032191745.1 Picea mariana | reverse complement strand
GAAAAATAGTCATTAGAAAGCTAACACAATTCTTCACAAGTTTTGTTTTTACTGTAAAGTGAAATTCTAAATAAAAAAAATACTTTTATATGTCGGAAGTTGAATAACTTGTGAAAATACAGTTTTTTTTGTCATAAAACAAGCAAAAGTGTAACCCACCTTCATGATTTCACCAATACAATTCCCTTATTGAGAACCAAACATGGGATTTGTTTCCTCTTCCTTCTGATTGGAAACTTGTTTGATGGAAGTGGATATACAGGAAAAATATGGCAGTGGATGGACTTGCCAAAAAATACAAGTCTAGGATTGTAGCTAAGGTATTCTCACAAGTTCATGGGATAGACTATGATTAGAACTTTTCACCAATGGCTAAGATGGAATTTGTTTAAATATATCTCACTATTGCAGTAATAAGAAAGTGGGAAGTTCATCATATGGATTCTAACAATTATTTTCTCCATGGAGATATTGAGGAGGATATCTATATGGAGAATCCATAGGGGTATGTTAAATATTCATCACTTGTTTGTATATTGAAGAAATCATTGTATGGCCTTAAACATGCACCCCATGATCAGTTTTCCAAAATGGAATCTCACCTTCTATCTCAAGGTTTTAGCCATTGCAAGTCTAATCCTAATGTGTATATGTCGAGACATACTGATTGTCTCTTGTTTATAATATTATATGTATATGAATTACTAATCATTGAGAGTTCTGTCTCATCTATTGTTGCAATCAATTCTACCTTGCATGACAAGTTTTCCATCAACAATTTGGGATTGTTACATTATCTTCCTAGTCTTGAAATTATTTGGTTTGATTCATGAATCAATATTTCATAGTCCAAGTATTCCAGAGATATAATTATTAGGTTTTAGATGAAAAACTAAATGGACGTTGCATATCCGTTTGTATCTAGGGTGAAGCTAGAAGATGATGGTGCTTCACCTTTGGTTGGTTGTACAACATATCAAAAGTATTTTTGGAGTATCCGATACATCACTAACTCTTATACAACATATAATATTTTTGATATGTTGGTTGTACAACATATCAAAATTATTTTTGGAGTGTCCAAGGATTTTGAGGTGACAATCTATTTCTACATCACCATGAGTTCAGACGTATGGTTTAGTGATGACTTTAGGTTTGCTATATTTTCATATATTTCATCAATATTTTGTTAAGAGTAGGAGTTGTTGTAGTCTATGTTTTGTTGCAACTCTTCACATAGTTTGCAAAGTGGACATTGTTTTCGAGAGACATACTACTCGAGCGATAGCCATAGAGACATGAGTCCAAAAAAGGGTTATTGGAGAGTGGCGTCAACATGATCATCATCATGACCTACATATTTTAATATAGATACCTGGTAGTGGTGTGGTTAGGTATTCCAAAAAGACTTATTAGAGAGACAAACCATATTGATCAATTCAATGTAAGGATTATATCTCGATAGGACTCAAATAGGGGAATAGGAAGGCCATATACCTTCTTTTTCTACTCTTAGTGGATTTTGACTCTTGATTAAATATCACTATGTTGACAGAATTCAGAAATTATCAACAAAACAAATTATGTATGAATTTCATGAACTAGCAGTAGATGACATGGTTTCTAGGGTTTTTGAGGGAAGGGAGTGTCACGTACTATAACTATTTCTTATATGTGTAGGGTCTAATAATAATACTCGGTTCAATCTCTTAGGGAACCAATTAAAGAGGTTTGGACACACCCTTATCCATATTACCCAGTTACCTAGGTACTAGGGAGTAATCTTTCAGAGTGTTGTTTTCAATGCACTACAACAACTAGATGGTTGATCAACTTATCTAAAGTTGTCTTCAGGTAACCTAAGGTACTTTTGATATACCCAAGCGTACGTTGAAGTGAAATGTTTTATACAAGTGTTCTCTAATGTGGTACTAATCAAAGGGGTAACAACAATGTTAGACCACTTGTATTTATTGAATATATTATTCTCAAACCATATATTTACGGACTAAATGATGGATCACTATGTTATTTATAGATGCCATTATATGTCTCTAGTTCTAAAAAAAATTATCTAAAAATATTGGCATATGTCATTGTAGATGAAGGTATACGTATACATTTCCTTCATTAATGCAATAGTATTGATGCAGGTAACATGAAATTATTTATTCAACCATACACATTTCTAATAGCATTCATGAATGGTGACAAAGGCGTAGGTTCATCAAGGTTGAAATCCTTATCATGTTTTTCCAGGTTTGTGAAGTCCATACTCACTAATATTGCCAAAGTTGTCATGATGTGAGGGGAACTTATTGAGGAAGATGTTTTTGTACAAAAACTAGATTTGATTTATTCTCAATCTAGAACTCTAATATTGCCAAAGATGTCATGATGTGAGGGGACCTTATTGAGGAAGATGCTTTTGTACAACAACTAGATTTGATTTACTCTCAATCTAGAACTTGGTAAGATTTGATTCTTCATGCTACTCGAATGTCACCCTTTGAAACCTACTTTGGGACCACAGTTTGAATCTTAGGGATGATTTTAGGGGATAAATTTCTCTCGTGAGGTAATTTTCCATGGTTTTTCCAAAAACGTGATTCGCTATTTTAAAAATGATTCACCCAAATTCTATAAGATAAAATTATTTTACCTTAAAAATCGCCAAAATTTTATAAAAACTATATAAAATACTCATAAATTTGAATATTTTTACAAAAATATAGCCAAACATTTATAGTTGACATATGAAGGATTAGTAAGATTCGCCAAGGTTTCTACATTTTAAAATAAATTTCCATCCTTAAAATCATCCCTCACTTTGATGGTGTGATTGGTTTCATTACCAATGATACCATTGGATAGTTGGCACACCAAATGGGACAAATGTCCATGTGTCATAATTTACCTACAACTATATCAATCTCAAAAAATTTAGTTCAACCTAGGGGTAGAATGAGAGATAACAAAAATAAAAGTTACAATCCCACTACTGTTGCTATGTACAATAAAGGAAAGAAGACATTTTCCTTGCAAAATTTGCACGAGATATCATCTTAACAACCAATGTCCTTGTTGACCACCTATTTCGACTATGTGTCAAGGTCATGTACCATGAAGATATGCACCTTGGGGTACAACAAGTTTGAAGACCTTTGGCTCAGCAGGGAAATTTTGCCCCCATAATTTCTTTCTCTCTCCATGGAATGTCTGCTCACGTGCTTGTGAAAATTTTGTAATGTAATATGTTAGCATGGGTTAAGTTGTAATGATTTAGAGGCCTAGGAATTTATCATTTGGGAATTGCTCTTTTTTTCCTTTGGTAATTAATCTTTGTTTTCTGGCGATTTTCATTACTTTAGTTTTTCACTCAAATTTCCTCCAAAGTGGTGAAATATGTTCTAATGATCGATCCCAATAGGTGACTAAGGGATAGAAGTGTTTTATATGAACATTATATACATCTCCTAGAGTCTTTCATAATTCCATTAAGTTTTAATCGGATTTTTTAATACTTAACATTTCCCATAAATTGGAAAATTTTAATTATTTTTGATGAAAAATGTAAAAATTTGGTCATTGGGGATTTTGTATAGGGGTTTGAGTATTAAAAACAAATGTATTATTACCCCCTACACCCTTGTACCAAATTGAAACTCAATTGGGCAAGTTTTTCTAGGTCAATCTCCATGAGGGTTCGAAGTCTGTAAAAAATCAACAAATAATTGGCTAAATTAAAAATGCCAAATTTTTCCTAAAGTTATAAAACATGAGAAAATGGGGAGAAGTTGTTTCCTAAGTAATTTCTATGTAAGAGGGGGTCTAGTAAATCAAATATCCACTTTCCTACCTCTCATTCAACTTAACTTTAGAGAGGGAGGAGAATTTGTCTCTTGTGGGGCTTACCATTTAGATTAGATTGGTCATTTGGAGATGGGGTCCACATAGGGGGTCGATTCCACACCTTGGTTGATGCCTTGGGGCATGAGAGAGAGGTTTAAACTTAATATAGTGGGTTTCTTCCCCCATTTTTGAGTTTCCTCTTCTAATGGGAGTTCCCCTCTCTCATAGTGCCCCCCAAGCCCCCCTCCCCCTTGAGTGAGACTCCCTCTTTTGGGAATCACACTTGTAATGAATGAAATAGAGTTTTTCTCTCTATTCCTCCCTTAAAATAAAGGCCCCTCTCTCATTTTTAACATCTAATTTCATAGAAACTCCAGGCTCCCCAATTTTCTCCTCACTCTCTCTTGCTCTTCCCCAATTTTCTCTCTTGTAATATTGTTGGCATATTGCATCCACTCTTTTCAATAACAGAAGTGAAGATTTGAAGGAACTCTTGGTGTCCTTGTGGTGTTCTATTGGAGTACTCTTGGTGTTGTTTTGTGGTGTTCTTGTGCGGTAATATTTCTGCAGTTTGTATTTAGTTTTCACAAATTGTTTTACTTGAAAAACCCCAAGCAAAGTATTTTGTTGGGATAGATCTATAGTAGTATTGTTGTAGACCTATGTGAGTTGGTTTTCTTTGAGTTGCAAAGTATTTTGTAGACCATTTTAAAGCACTCACTTTCTTGCCTCATTCTGTAACAAGTATTTAAAACTTTGCACGTTACCAATGGTTGGAAATGAAGACTCCAATATCTTCATTTCATTTCACTAATATTTCTGGTATTATTTCATAATTATGTTACATAATTTATGCACATATTTCTTCTCTAAATCTTGCAATCTAATCAAGTTTTATGTTCGGATTTTTAGTGTAATTTTATTTTTTATATACTAACGACTAATAACCCATTTGAAGCGATTTCTAGCAATTTCCAACACACTTTATTTGTTGTTTTTTGCAGGCTTTTGCAAGTCCAATGAGACGTGCTACCCATTTTTTTCTAGAAGGAGCTCAAGGAATCATCCAAAGGACTTGGTCCAAAATCCTCTCCCTCTTCTTGCTTTCCAAATCATTACAAGCATCCCAAGATAGTCTCTTGGGATTTCATTTTTTTGTGATTTTCATAAGTTGTAAATTGTAAATTATTTTCAATTTTTGTTTATGCTCACACCTTGAATGTGAGTGGCTTTTCCACCCTTTCAAAATCGTGTTGTCTAGTTAGGAATTTAATTTTTTGTTTTGCTTAATTTGTTTGCCCCAATTATCCCACAAAGATAAGGTTGAGTGGCTAGTGTTAGCTTGCTCTATTTTATTTCCAAATTATTTACCCATTTTGGCACAAAATCGATAGGCTTTCCCTCTACATTGTGCCATAGTTGTGAGGTTTTCAAATTCATTTTATTTTTTTCCCACCTTTGTCCTTAAGACAAAGTTGTGTGGCTAGATTATTCATTTGATTTATTTCAATTAATTTTAATTATTCATTTGTTCCCACACCTTGCACGTGAGTGGCTTATCCACCCTTGCAATATCATCATGGGCAGCTAGAAATTATTTTTTTGGCAAAGTAATCAAACTCTTGCCCGTTGTTTTGCTCGTATTCCCTCCCCTTGCCACTTTGTGGATCTTGGGTAACAAGAAATGGAAAATGATTGTGTGTCTATTCTAATTAGGCACCTAATTATACTATTTCTAAAACCATTAAAAATGGGTGACTTGGGAGGCTAGAAGGGGTTGAAGCTGGGGGCAATTCACGACACTACATGTTGTTGTTGAGCGCCCAAGAATCTTTGATTTGACATGTGGAGCTATAGGGAAACCTTTTTGTTCACTTATTGAGAACGCAACAATTCCTCTTGGTTGAAGGGATAAGGATTTGGCGTAGTAACATATCTTATACTTGCAACTTTCACATCTAAGTGCCCCTAATTCAAAGAGAGACCTAAAAAATATATTAAAAGTAACCTATACACATTGCAACACTTTCAACTCATATTTTTTGCATTTCAAGATTTTTTATTCATTTACTTTCAAGCAATTTAGTTTTCAAGAAATTTCACTTTAAAGTAATTTCATGTGAATGACTATTTTCAAAGAATTTTTCATTTCAAGTAATTTTTATTCATTTGAACATAACTATTAAGAGCATAAGGTTGTCTTTCAATTCATTGTATAGCTATCTCATATATTAGTTTGATATTTGTAGAAGTATCTTGCTTTGTATATATATATATATATATATATTTCATTTGTGTATATTGGAATAATTGGAATTGGATAATCTTTAGGCACTGGTCCAGCTTTTGTTCTATGAAATAAAAGTTTTGTTTTTCATCAAAATATTGCATTTTCATGATTTCTTGTCATTGGGTTGGGTATCCCTAATTAGTAAATCAATTAATTCCTATAAATATAATAAAAAAATCACATAGTTTAATATGGTCTACCCCCCTTGGCTTCCCTAGGAGTGAGGCTAGACAAAAGGAGTCTAGATTGAGGTGACAATGGGTCTACACTTAGGTTTGTGCCTCTAAGGACACACCAAGTGGGTTGGAGACTTATCCACATTTGTAGGTGTGTATTAGTATGGAAACAATCCTCAAATGGATGATATTCATTGACACATTTTCCAACGAGGTATCCAGCAACAAATCGTGGTCTTAATAAATCCTTTTCTGCACATTAGAAAAAAATGGTTTCTTATAACTTGTGACTTTGCAAGGGGGAATTAAGGAAATTCCCCGCAAGAAGAAAGTACTTCAAATGCCAATGTTTATGTGCATGAACAAGACATTCACATATAAACCCAAACTCAGAAATACATTTTTTTTTAGAATGGATTTACTACAAAAGATCCTTCTTCATCCTATGTTAATGACTCTCTTGTTAAATTTAGATATGTTATTAATTTATTTTCAATTTACTAGAGCATAACAACATAAGTAGGATCACTGAAAGAAGCACAATCATAAAGTACACAACATTTTATCGTGGGAAAACCTCATGGGCGAGAAAACCCAACAAAAAAACCCTCAATAATAGATTTCCAATACAATGCCAAGACTTAAGACCAAAATCACCAAGAATAGACTAGTATTGAGCATGTGCCTCTCTTCTCCTTCTTGAAACTACAACTTCCTTCAAAATATGCACACTAGAAGTGTGAGTGAGTGAGTGACCAAATGAGGTCTCCCCTCCTCAAGTATAAATACTAGTTGAGGAGGTGTTAGGGTTATGTATCTTCATCAGGTAGGGCCAACTTATTCCAGCAGTGGTTAAAACCACTTTATTAGACCCCAAGGGCTGACTTTACAAACAACACCATATAAATATGGTTTGACCAATCCATAATATGGGATTTGGTCATACATAAGTCCCGACATGATCAATCCAAAAAAGGGGACTTGATCTATAAGATAATAACTAAATTATAATTAGAATATTCTTCAAAGTTACAATATTTCAACACTCCCCCTTAACAAGAAGGGTATTATACTGACATATACCAATGCAACATAATCAAAAGAGAAAGAGGGCAACAACATCATCAACATCTAGAACACTAAATGGCACATCTGTAAATCATTGAAATTTTTTCTCATCATCAATATAGACATCATTCACAGCATGGAGCTGGAATAGCATCATCATCATCATCATTTATATGAGGATGAAACATCAACATCAATTAGTATAAATCTATAACAACAAAATCAACAACACAAGGCTGATACACCATCATCAACAACACGAGCATGATAAAACAACATCAACTACAACATGAGGATGATACAACATCATCAACACCAACACGAGCATGATAAAAAATCAACAACATAAGGCTAGAGTAGCAACATCATCAACACGAGGTTGAGATAACAGCATAATCATCATATGGAAACATGGTGAGGCAGGTGCAACAAAAACACTTTTTGGTACTTTGAGGTTAAGGAAGATATTCTATGGGCTCTGCCAAACTTCAAAACCTAATAAATAATGCATCAAGCCTATGCCTTTCATCTCAAACTCTGCAACGATCTGCTTCTTATAATTTGTGATGAGATTTTCTTCTCCTGTTAAGAATAAGTCATCCACATGCAACAAAAATATAACTAGCTCATCATTCACAACCTTGAAGTTAAGGTTAGAATCATATTTACTCTTGGTAAAGCCCAATATCATTAGGAAAGTATCAATTCTTTCATACCAAGCTCTAGGATCTTGCTTCAATCCGTACAAATCTTTCTTCAATCTGTAGACCTGAGTCTTTATATCTTCAACTTCAAATCTTGTGGTCATTCTATATACACTTCTTTTCCAATAACACCATTTAAGAATTTTATTTTTACATCCATCTGATGTAACTTCCACTTCATATTGGTTGCAAGAGCTATGATGGTTTTGATAGAAGTCTATGTAGCTACAGGATCAAACGTGTCTTCATAATAAATGCCTTCCTTTTGAGAAAATCCACAAGCTACAAATCATGCAAGTTATGTTTTTCAACACTTTCGTATGCAACATGTTTTATATTGTATATCCATTTGGAAGATACCACATCTTTGTTCTTTGGTCTCGGAAATATGTTGCTAAGAAATTATGAACATATATTCAAAATAGATTTCCTCACAAATAATTGAAGGGAGTGACACCATTTGAAGCTTGGAGTGTAAAAAAGATAGAATTCACACACTCTCAAGTTGTTATATCTCATGCATGGGCCTACATCCCTAAAGATAAGAGGAATGAATTGAATCCCAAAAGTAGAGAAGGTATATTTGTTGGTTATATAGATGGTATAAAGGAGAACATGTTATTGGACCCTTCCATGGATATATTTTTCATTGAAATAAGTGTGAATTTTGATGAATGCCCCTTGCACACACTCCAAGTGGAACCTACTGCATCTTCTCCACCTCTTCCTATTCCCAATATCATAGATGATGCTTTGTGCTCTTTTGATACAAATCATGCAAGTGTTGAAAAACATAACTTGCATGATTTGTATCAANTTTGTGCTCTTTTGATACAATTTTGGATTAGATTCTACATTCAGATTCATATTTCCATGCGCATGATATTGCATATCCATATCACATACCAAGGTCAACAAAGAATACTTTATAGGTATCCGGTGAGATATTGGGGGATCGCGTCGATCAACATAGAACTAGATCTTAGTTTGAGGGTGCTTCACAAGAACTCACTCCTACAAAGCCATTAAATCCCATGCATTCTTATATGGTGCTAATATATTATCCTTGATCCTATGCAGAGGCCACAATAAGACATAATTGGGAAGATTCTATGAATGAGTAATGCAATTCCCTTATTGAGAACCAAACATGGGATTTGGTTCCTCTTCCTTCTGATTGGAAACTTGTTTGATGGAAGTGGATATACAGAAAAAATATGGCAGTGGATGGGCTTGCCAAAAAATATAAGTCTAGGATTGTAGCTAAGGTATTCTCACAATTTCATGGGATAGACTATAATTAGACTTTTTCACCAATGGCTAAGATGGACTTTATTCAAATATATCTCACTATTGTAGTAACAAGAAAGTGGGAAGTTCATCATATGGATGCTAACAATTATTTTCTCCATGGAGATATTGAGGAGGAGATCTATATGGAGAAGCCATAGGCGTATGTTAAAGATCCATCACTTGTTTGTATATTGAATAAATCCTTGTATGGCCTTAAACATGCACCCATGATTAGTATTCCAAAATGGACTCTGACCTTATATATCAAGGTTTTATTCATTGCAAGTCTAATCCTAATGTGTATATGTCGAGACATACTGATTGTCTCTTGTTTATAATATTATGTGTATATGAATTACTAATCATCGAGAGTTCTGTCTCATCTATTGTTGCAATCAATTCTACCTTGCGTGACAAGTTTCCCACGAACAATTTGGGACTGTTACATTATTTTCTTAGTCATGAAATTATTTGGTTTGATTGATGAATCAATATTTCATAGTCCAAGTATTCTATAGATATAATTATTAGGTTTTAAACGACAAACTAAAAGGTCGTTGCATATCCATTTGTATCTAGGGTGAAGCTAGAAGATGGTGGTGCTACACCTTTGGTTGGTTGTACAACATATCAAAAGTATTTTTGGAGTATCTGATATATCACTAACTCTCATACTGACATATAATATGTTGTTGATGTTGTTTTCATATGCATACATGAGCCACATGAACTTCATTGGCAGGCTACCAAGTAGATACTTTAGTATGTTAATAAAACCACTAGCTTTGGTATACATTATGTGAAAGGGTGCACTTTATACCTTGATGGTTACACAAATTTATATTGGGTTGGTGATGGAATAGATTGCAGTTATACCTCAGGTTATGTCTACAATATTGAATCCAGTCCTATATGTTGGTCGAACAAAAAAAAAATCTTCCATTTCATTGTCTTTAGCAGAGGCTAAATATAGGGGTGCAGTTAATTCTATAACTTAGGCCATATGGTTGCAACACCTTTTCACAAATATTGGTGTACATTTTCATCAACCAACTACTATTTGGTGTGATAATAAGAGCACATTAATGGTTTCTATAGATCAAATACAAAGACAAAGAAATAAACATATAGCGGTAAACATGCACTTCATTAGAGGATAGATCCATGATGGGGCCATTGATATGAAATATTGGTTTTCTTGAAAGAAAGTATTGATGTACATTGACATATTCCATATTCTCCTACTATTCAAGGTGACTCCCATTTTTAACATCTTTATTTATAACATGATTATTTATAACATGTCTATTTTTAGAATGTCTATTTTTAGCATGGATCTAATTATAATAGGTTTTATTTTTAGTAGGTGGAAGTGACATGGTAGTGACAAGGATCAAATCACAATTCACCTTGAATTTTCCTCTGTCCATGGGAATATCTCCCTCATAGACAAGTGCAGACTTCCACTAGATTATCACTTAGTGTGAGTTCTATTATTAGTCACTTTAGTTATGGATTTTAGTTCAGCAAGTACGAGTTTTT
>JASDQU010393238.1:0-10925 GCA_032191745.1 Picea mariana | reverse complement strand
TTGTATGAGATTGTTTCATGATTCATAATATATGATAGTGGGGTTTTTAGCTTTACGCTTTCCCCGGTAAAACTTCTATGTTGTGTGTTATTGATATTTCACTTTGTGCATTGTGGTTGAGATCGTGGTTTAAATTGTTTTCGCAATAATAGTAGAAGCGATTCTGTATTTAACAAGTTGTGGTAGTTGTTAGATCAGGAGAATCGCAGGAATACATTAATTTGTATCAAAATTTCTACAGAAGATGTCAAAGGAGAGACAGAGTCAGATAATGATCTCATTTCTCAAACTACAGTCAAGTCTGAAGTGCCATCGACCAGCAAAAGGAACGTTGCAATCAAAGGAAAAAAGGATAAAGGTGTGTGTGTAGCACAGAAACCTCGGATAAATTCGACCAGGGATACTAATAAGTATAGGCTGAACTCAAAGGCAATGTTCAATCTAGAAATCAAAGAATAAAACACCATAATCATAGAAGATGATTCTGAGGATGTTGAAACAAGCACCAGGAAAAGAGCAAAAAAGACCCCATTTCCCAAGAAATCTGTCAGCAAAGGAAAGGGAATACTTACACCACCTACAGGCCCTATAACGAGAGCTTCAACTAGATTAGCTAAGGCTAAAGAGATGGCTAAAGGCATCAGTGAATTCCCTGAAGAAAAACGGGATTACTTGGAAGACTCATATTACTTACCAGATGTACCTGGAGCTATAGATTCATCAAGTTCTTAAGAAGAACATAGCTCAGAATTAATCTCAAAATACCAGGTTAAAGCCAAGGAACCTAGTGTTACTTTAAATATGAATGAAACCATACCCTCTAAAGATTGTTCAGGATTCAGGTTCGAGATAAGAACTGATAAGGAAAAGATTAAGGAATTTCAGAAAACCATAAAACAATTAAAGAAGAAAAAGATGCAGATAGAACAGTGGAATGCTCGCCAACAAGAAAGGATTCAAAGTCTTAAAAAGAAGAAGAAGGAGCAAAGGGCATTACTTAAGGAACTCAGGGAAATCAATTACATACTTTACTGGCACAATGTTGTGTTAACCACGAAGCTCAAGAAGAAAAACGCCAAAGCTACTGCTGCGATTTTATCCTAAAGGTAACATGAATATTGGTTACAATTTTGTTTAAAGGTTCTCCAAGAGATATGGCAAAAAATTACTCGTTTTGATCAGGGAGATGCTAAGACTTTGATTTGCTTTACAGAGTCAAACAAAATCCCTATTTTGTAGAGTTAAATGTAATGCTGGCAATGTTTATTATATCAAGTTGTTGAGATGTGGACTATTTTTGGAGGTAGAAGCTCATTTTGAGTGAATTAAGTTAGGATTTGGATACTTTTTTATTCTAGTCATTTAAAGTTGTTCTAGATAATAGGATCTGGAAGTTTTATAGATAGTTTAAATAGACAGAAGACAGACCATATGGAGGTCGAAAATTTGGAGATCTAGAGAAACTTTTTGTGGAGATTATTGTAAAAGGCATGTATGTTCAATTGACACTTAATAGCAAAGGCATATGGATGGTTAGACCTTCTTTTTTCTACTCTGTTATTTCACTTTTCATGCTTGAATTTATTATTCAAATTGCAATGCTTTTGGTTCTTGAATGTTAATTTATACAGTGAAGATTTTGTTGTAGAGATAATTTTTCAAGTAATAATTTCAAGATGATACCCCTGTTTCTTTATAATATATTGAAACTAAACACTTTGTGAAGTTGACAAATTGAAGATTTCACTTTCCTTTTTCTTGAATTGGTTTACTCCATCTATTTACTTACCTATTATTCAGCCAATGGGATATGCAATGTTTTAATATTGATTTTCATGCTATACTGTAAACTTGACCCAGTTTTCAACCATTATACCAAAACCAAACCATAAAACCCTCAAAAACACTTTGCAATAAAATCAATGATGCCCTAGCTTGCCCTTACCAATCAAGTGAAAATAAAAATACTTGTTGTTTATTTGTAAATCAATTTCTTCATTCTGAACAGAAGAGTCTTGTGTTAGATCTGAAAGATGGTATAATCCAATTGCTTTGTAATTGAATTCCGTCATTAATTTGGCAAGGCCTTGTCCCTTTATCAGTTGGGTAGGATTTATGGTGAGATCATATTCCAAGATTTTGGTTATCCATTTCCCCCTCTTACCTTCACAATCAGGCTGAACCAATATCTCTTTGACTTCACTGCTTGGGACATAAGCAGTAATTTTTTATTGAAGAATATACACTCTGAAAGATTTTAAAGCCTTCACTAAGGCATAAGCCTGTTTTTCTATTAGATCATACTTCAATTCAGAATCCCTGAGGGTTTTTCTAAAGAAGGAGATAGGCTGCTCATGACCTTGTTCATTTCTTTGCAGAAGAACAACGACTATGGTATTTTCTGATGCAGATGAAAAAATCATGAACTCCTTAGAAAAATCTGGGCTAATTAGAACAGGTGCCTGAACAATAGCATGTTTGATCCTTTCAAAGGATTCTCTTGGCTCCGGTATCCACTTAATTTCTGCATCCTTTTTCAACATGTTGGTGATGTATTTGACAATCTCTACAAAGTTAGGTATAAACCTCCTTAAAAAATTAATCTTACCAATGAAGGACTGAATTGACTTTTTATTCCTCGGAATGTCGATTAGCTGAATAGCCTTTACTCTTTCTGGATCTATTTTAATTCCTTCAGGCAAAACAATGTGTCCAAGAAGCTTACCTTCCTCCATGGAAAAATGTGATTTTTTGGGATTAAGTGATATGTCATACTTCCTGCATTTCTCAAAGGTCTGCTTCAAATGTTGTAAATGTTCTTCATCTAACACTGAAAATACAGTGATGTCATCGAGGTTAATCACCACAAACCTATCTTTCTCGCCAATGAAAGCTCTATCCATAGCTCTTTGAAATGTATCTCTAGCGTTCATCAACCCAAAAGGCATCTTTTTGTACATAAAGGTGCCCCAAGGAGTGGTAAAAGATGTTTTCTTTTTGTCTTCTTCCATTACTGATATTTGATTGTACCCTAAATATCCATCTAGCATAGAAATTCTCTTTGTGCCAACAACCTTTTGTAAGATATAATCCATTTTTGGTAATGGATAATTGTCTTTTAGAGACACCTGTTCAGATTCCAGAAGTCTACACAGAGCCTTATCTCTCCGTTCTTTTTCCTAATGGGCACAAGGTTTGCTACCCATTCTGAGTATCTTAGTGGCACTATGATTTTTTCTTCTAGCGGCCTCTTCAACTCCTTTTCTATTATTGGTAACAGTAAAGGATTGAATTGCCTAAATTTCTGTTTTACAGGTTTTGACCCAGGTTTCAGAGGGATTTTATGCTAAATAATTTCTGTATCAAACACTTTCATATCTTCATAAGACCAGGCAAATATATCTGAATATTGTTTCATTAATTCAATATATGCTTCCTTCTTCTTTTTTGATAGTTTCCTGGATACTTTTACCAACCTGGGATTTGCATCTGAACTAATGTCACAGTCTTCCACATTTGTTTCTTCTGTTTGGATAACAGCCTTCTTGGAGACATCATTATGATTGAACAACCTTTCTAATGGAACCAAACCCTTAGGTAGATGGTTTGTCTTCAATTCGATGATCTTGTGACCAACAATAGTATCTTGAAGAATTTATGTAGTGTGTATTTCTGCTTCTGCATATTCATCATCTTGATCAATTGAAATATTAGAAAATTCTTCAATGGTTTTCATAAATCTCTGAATTTCCTCATCATCTTTAAAAACCTGCCAATGTTTTATATTATCCGGAATTGAAGGTTTGTGTCTGACTTCAATTTGAAACTTCAGATTAGGAAACATCGGAGTTTTAAAATTGCTTGCTGCAAATGCCAAAGAATCAGCCTGATTTAAATCCCTGTGAACGAAAGTAATATTGAATGCCAAGAAGAAATTATCCACATAATCCCACACCTAATTTATGTATTGTTTAAATCTTTGCTGTTTGGTTTGATATATGTTTCTAACCTGGTGAACAATAAGTTCAGAGTCTCCAAAAACAAACAACTTATTTATTCCCATGTCTCTTGCGGCTTTCAAACCTAACAGCAAAGCTTCATACTCACTGATGTTATTAGTGGTGTCAAATTCAAGTTTATATAACATTGGAATAACCTCCTTGGTAGGGGAAATGAAGACAATACCATCTCCGGAATCTTCTTTAGAACAAGCCCCATCAAAATACATTTTCCAAACAAAATGGTCTTCACTATCTCTTACTGCAGTTATTGACTTTCTGATTGATACTTCTGCCATTTCCTCATCCATATGAAAAATAGAAGAACCCAGATCATCTTCTATAGCATATATAGGGTGATTAGTGGGATTATCATGATCGCTTGCCAAATAAGCCAGTTTGATTTCTCTGTATAATCTCTGTTGTTCACCACCAAAAACAGGTATGGTTGCATAGCTTAGGTCCATCTACAAAGTGACACCTACCTTTTTAGCCCAAGATCTTGAAAGAATCATCTCAGATTTTGGTGGTATGTCATCCACGATAACATCTAACACCACACTCTTCATAGGTAATTGGGAAAGAGTTACGACCACATCTTTCATAAGCCTAAGACATTTGAATTTCTTGGAATCAAAAGAATATAGATCATGATATGGTCTAGTAATGTCTAACCCTAATTCTTCCATCACCACCTTAGGCATGACATTATGTGAAGCACCAAAATCCATTAAGCAATTATGCAGTATATTGTCATGGATATTTAGTGAAATGTAAAAAGTTGGAGAGGCATCAATTTTGTCTTCAATGTGAGGTCCAATAGTAATGCAAGGTTTTCATCTTCAAGGTTAACTGTATCTAAGAAGGTGACATGAGCTAGAGCTTCTAGAGCCTTAAGGACAGTTTTTCTGAATGGTTCTATTTTCAGAAGTTCTAATAATAGTACTGGAATCTTGATTTTATTAAATTCATGTTCTAGATTGAAAGCATAGACATTTTTATCTGGTTCCCTTATATCAGCAGTGCTATCTTTGATAGGTTGCTTCAATGAATGATCTGCTTGAACATTGGGAACACCTTTGATTGCCCCTGTCTTACCTGAAGTACTAGATTTCTTTGTAGAAATAGGTATATCTACTTTACGTGCCTGAGAACCAGATCTGAGATTATACCTTTTCCCTGTAGGTTCATTCTGGACAATCTCCTCTTCATCCCCTTCCTCGAACTGATTTGCAATCAAAGTATCTTCATATTCTTGTTGTGTTACATGTAGAAGAGATGACTTGGAATCATTCAAATGAACTGCAGAGTCTTCTTCTGTACCATCATTATCTTCCTCCTCATCTACTGCATTATTCTAAAAAGGAGGTAACACCTTTTGGTCATCTTGATTTTTTATTTCTCTTGGTAAAATTTGGGGTGCATTGTTTGGTCTCCTGAATTGATTTGGATTTCTATAACCGCCCTCCTATGCAGGTCTATTGGGTTGTTTTTGTTCCATCTTCAACCTTGCCATCTCAGATGTCAAAGTTTTCAACATCTTAGTCATTTCATCCATTTTAATATCAGATGTTGAATTAGAAGATGAAGGCAACTCTTATTTTTTCTTTTTTCTATCTCTGTCACTTATGGACTTCAATTTGTCTGTTGTTAATATGTTTGATTCTACCTCAATAGTTGCATCTTGCATTAGACTGAGGGTAGTGGCTCTTCTTTCCCTAAGCAATAAGGAAAATTCAGCATCGAATGCATTGGCAAAAGTGATTTTAGTTGATGCGTCTGAAGGTTTTATCTCCTCTGGAATTTTACCGTACATCAGGTTGAACCTTTTGGTAAAATCAGGATTTGAGTCTCCTTGTTTCCTCCTTAAAGCACCAAATTCAGTAAGGTGATACTAAAATTCTTTTTTATCTACCCATCGATTGAGAAAAGCCTCATCTAAAGCTACAATATCAGCTATTGAATTAGCAGGCAAACTCCTGAACCACTTTCTTGCTTCCCCATTTAAACTCTGTACGAATAATCTCATCCATACATCAGCATGCTCTACATTGAAATTGTCTGCAAAACTATAAAACGAAATCAAATGCTCTTCAGCAGTAACTGACCCATCTCCATTAAATCTGGGCAAATATCTCATATAATCATTTGGTGGAAAAGCATACGTGATTTGAGGAAGTACCAGGGGAGCATACCTAGCTG
Organism: Picea mariana; assembly: GCA_032191745.1. Classification (NCBI taxonomy): domain Eukaryota; kingdom Viridiplantae; phylum Streptophyta; class Pinopsida; order Pinales; family Pinaceae; genus Picea; species Picea mariana. The sequence continues at coordinate 4,725 of JASDQU010393238.1, read as the reverse complement.
CAACTATTTGGCCCATTCTATCTGTGGCCATATTAGTTGTGTTTAGAGCTTGGGAGGTAAGCAAGATTGGTGATGCTGTGGGTGAAACAATCCCTTGTATATTACAACTTATATGTATTGTCCCCGAACCTTGTCTTTCAACAGATGGAGATTTCTCTTCTGGACTATGATCAGCTAATGGACTGAGAAAAAGAGGATTATCAAAATAACAATACTGTGTTCCAAAATCTTCAAATGAGAAAGATTCACAAGATGACGGAGAAGTCTTTGTTTCACTCTTAAAACTTGTGTTGGGAACTCTCAAATTTCCAGTTTCAGACAACAAGTATGGATATTCCTGTTTAATAAGTTCAATAAGCAACTTCCTTTGTTCTGAACTTAATTCTGAAACATTTGTTGGGAATGAAACTGTATCAGACTCAACAATAGGCTTAATTTCACTTTCAGGTTTCAAATCTTCATTTGCTTGGGTTTTAATGATTTTAGAAGATTCTACCTGAGAATTTTCTAAAGATGATTTCCCTTTTGAATGTGAAGACTGACCAGGAAGAACTTTAGGCTTTCTTAATATTTTTTCAGCATCTGGCACTGCTGCTACAGGCTCGGGATCTGGATTTTTCCTTATTACTGGTTTCTTATTTGATGGTGGAGTGTTTTTTGGAATTTTAGGTCCTTTCCCTTCTTTCTTAGGAGCCAGAATTACCACAGAGGAGTCGCCAGGTGAACAATCACAGTCTTTAGAAAATGTCCAAAATCTTGTTCACCATCAAGATCTGAATCTAAACTTGTCATTTCCCCAAGGAAGCTATCTTCGTTTCTTCGTCCCCAACAACGACGCCAAAAATGTTAGTCCCTAAAGTTGCACTCGACTAGTAAGGGAAAGCTAGGGCATCATTGATTTTATTGCAAAGTGTTTTTGAGGGTTTTATGGTTTGGTTTTGGTATAATGGTTGAAAACTGGGTCAAGTTTACAGTATAGCATGAAAATCAATATTAAAACATTGCATATCCCATTGGCTGAATAATAGGTAAGTACATAGATGGAGTAAACCAATTCAAGAAAAAGGAAAGTGAAATCTTCAATTTGTCAACTTCACAAAGTATTTAGTTTCAATATATTATAAAGAAACAGGGGTATCAGCTTGAAATTATTACTTGAAAAATTATCTCTACAGCAAAATCTTCATTGTATAAATTAACATTCAAGAACCAAAAGCATTGCAATTTGAATAATAAATTCAAGCATGAAAAATGAAATAACAGAGTAGAAAAAATTAGGTCTAACCATCCATATGCCTTTGCTATTAGAACATAGATGCCTTTTACAAAAATCTCCACAAAAAGTTTCTCTAGATCTCCAAATTTTCGACCTCCATATGGTCCATCTTCTGTCTATTTAAACTATCTATAAAACTTCCATATCATATTATCTAGAACAACTTTAAATGACTAGAATAAAAAAGCATCCAAATCCTAACTTAATTCACTCAAAATGAGCTTCTACCTCCAAAAATAGTCCACAGCTCAACAACTTGATATAACAAACATTGCTAGCATTACATTTAACTCTACAAAATAGGGATTTTGTTTGACTCTGTAAAGCAGATAGAAGTCTTAGAATCTCCCTGATCAAAATGAGTAATTTTTTTCCATATCTCCTAGAGAACCTTTAAACAAAATTGTAACCAATCTTCATGTTACCTTTAGGATAAAATCGCAGTAGTAGCTTTGGCATTTTTCTGCTTGAGCTTCGTGGTTAACACAACATTGTGCCAGTAAAGTCTGAAATTGATTTTCCTGAGTTCCTTAAGCAATTCCCTTTGCTCCTTCTTCTTCTTTTTAAGACTTTGAATCCTTTCTTGCTGGCGAGCATTCCACTGTTCTATCAGCATCTTTTCCTTCTTTAATTGTTTTATGGTTTTCTGAAATTCCTTAATCTTTTCCTTATCAGTTCTTATCTTGACCCTGAATCCTGAACAATCTTCAGAGCGTGCGGTTTCATTCAAATTTAATGTAACACTAGGTTCCTTGGCTTTAACCTGGTATTTTGAGATTAATTATGAGCTATGTTCTTCTTCAAAACTTGATGAATCTATAGCTCTAGGTACATCTGGTAAGTAATCTGAGTCTTCCAAGTAATCATGTTTTTCTTCAGGGAATTCATTGATGCCTTTAGCCATCTCTTTAGCCTTAGCTAATCTAGTGGAAGCTCTCGTTACAGGGCCTGTAGGTGGTGTAAGTATTCCCTTTCCTTTGCTGACAGATTTCTTGGGAAATGGGGTCTTTTTTGCTCTTTTCCTGGTGCTTGTTTCAACATCCTAATAATCATCTTCTATGATTATGGTGTTGTCTTCTTTGATTGTCGGATTGAACATTGCCTTTGAGTTCAGCCTATACTTATTAGTATCCCTCGTCAAAATTCTCCGAGGTTTCTGTGCTACACACACACCTTTATCCTTTTTTCCTTTGATTGCAACATTTCTTTTGCTGGTTGATGGCACTTCAAACTTGACTGTAGTTTGAGAAATGAGATCATTATCTGAATCTGTCTCTCCTTTGACATCTTCCTCAGGAAGCATTTCAATTTCGGGCTCCCATCTAGGTCTCTTACTTCTGCTCTTCTTAGTTACCTTGATATCAGAAGATTCATCTTTTACAGGGTTTTCATCAGAAATATCTTGACTCTGTTTAACAGTTTTCCTTCCTCTGCCCTTTTTCTGCTTATTGGATTGAGTGATAGGTTTTAAGGATTGCATGAGCCAATTCCAAGGCTTTTGTAATTCATTCAGGGTATACATAAATAGGGTTTTAATCAGGACTTGATGGAACAAACTGCCTTTGGCATTAGTGGAAATCGACTGCACTTTCTTGGACATTTTTGTCAAACTTTTAAGCAGGAAATAAGGAAGATTTAAAGGGTAGTCACCATTTAGATGCATCAGTATTCTGATATGGTAGATGTAGACCAACGAAAACCTCCCTTCGCAGGTGATGTATCTGTGAATCACCACCAGAGCAGTGTGCCATTCGGGTCGAACCTAGCTGTGAGGTATTCCTCTTCTCCAATCTAGATTCTGCTTATCTAGAAGGAGGAATTGATTTACAAATTCAGTCACCACGTGCTCCTTCTTCCACCATATTTCCCCTCCAACCACGAGCCTGCAAGCCTTGGCTATAGTTTTCTCTATCACCAGCATCAACATCTTACCGATTTCGACCTCGTGACCATTGAAGTTCAAAGCAAATTCCATTGAAACCTGCTCATCATAACTTTGAAATGTGGTGAGGAACTCAAACTGCCAACGTCTCTGAACCTTTGGGCTATCTGAGGGTAGGCTTCAAGAACTTTGGCACCTTCTGGTTCGATTCTAGCAACTTGTCTGCTCCTCTTTGGCGCCATTAAAATCAATTCTGCAATCGTTGTTCTTGGGTTCCAAATTCACTACCTGCAATTGTTGGTATATTCTGTTGCTTTGAATGGATACCTGTATTTCTCCCTGCAAGGTTGAATTAAACCAACTCGAACTGGTCACATATAATAATCATTAAACAACAGGTGCTTTTGAAATGAACCCTGCGCGCGTGCATAGAAATTATATTATGAAACTGTTGGATTTGGAAATGATTGTCAAACTTTCGTGGGGAGCACACGAACTCTCAATTCATGAATCGTGTCATCATAACTAAATCGGGATAGCAGGTGCAAGTTATGGCATGATTATTTGGTGCTACGTGAATAGGCTTATTCCCATAGTGCGTTTGACAACTTGAGATTTTAAAATTCCAACGGCATAAAAGGAGACACTTCAAATTTAAACAATGTTTTTTCAAAATCAAACTTAAATAAATCATCAAAGATTATAATGCAAACCATGAAACATCCAAAATCTAAAAATAGAAAACAGCTGAAAATGGAAAATGAGGAATGGGTAAGGAGGGTTAAGGACAAGGGTTTCTCACTAAACCAAGACAATATTAGAGACTAACACAACCTTCAATCACATTCTCTTCTGTCTTTCACTATCCAATCTGACCCATCACCAATCACAACACATCCAAGCTCTCCAACAACTTACTCATGCTTCTCAACCATTAAATATGAATGCTACTCATCATGTATAAGAAACCAATATACTATAGAAATCATATCAGTACTAAATCATAAGAGTGTTTCTAACTCTATCAACCAACACAAACCACATCACAACAACCATACCAAGAATTCCTTAAGCATTCACCACACAACAAGCAAGAGTATCCATCAAGACAACAATGTAACCATACCAGAGTTTCTATGGAAAATATGAGCCCATAGAATGCAGATCTGGAACCTGCTTCAGTCTTCAAGATCCTATCATCAGCTCAACCACAAGTCTCCATGACTTCATTCATTGTACGTGCCCTATCCTCATTCATTCCGCGTATGTACACGCCCTGGCTCACTGCAGCCCGTGTATACCTCAAAAATTAGGGTTTCTAAACTTCTAAGAATTTTTCCGTCATGATCTCAGACTTACCAAAACTTTGATGCGTCCATGAGATCCTCCAAATCTCCTCTCTTTCAAAAATAGATCTTCAATTCATTCTCAAGAGATACTTTTACAAGAGACCCCTTGCCTCTTATTTATACTCTCCAAGTAGCTTCCTTAGAAGCATCTTCTAGGTCACTTAACCCACTTCTAGGTCACTTAACCCATTTCTAGGTCACTTAACCCATTTTCTTCA
>JASDQU010393236.1:0-10925 GCA_032191745.1 Picea mariana | reverse complement strand
TTCATTTTATGCTCATTTTGGCATTTTAGCATGTAAAAAGTGACAAATAACTGGATAATGTAATGTTAGCCTTGTCGGCTATTTTGTTGACCTATTTTGTAAATTAAAGGTCATTGAATCATATAAATAGAGGACGTTTTCTCCTCATTTGAACATAACATAACTTGCTCTCATTTGAGAGGTGATTTTTAGCTCTTGTTCTTGGTTTATTGTCTCTTGGAGTGTGGCGCAACTTCTTGGAAGGATTTTTTTTTGGCAAAGTGGTGCTATTACTCATTGGAAGGTTTACAACTAGGGTGTGGATTGGTTTTCTTCATGATCTTGTAAGTGTTTTTCATCAAAACTTCTTGAGTGAATGGTTGTTGTTTAACATTTTCATTAATTGTTATCTTGTTGTTAATTCTTGATCCTTGAAACCCTAGGGAGCCTACACACAAGTAGGTTGAGGCTTCATGTCCCCATGAGTAAAGCTTTAAGCCATTTGATTTGAGAAGGTCTAGCCTAGCCATAGTTACACTAACCATCTCTTGTCTTGAGCTAGTTTTGAGTATAGATTGAAGAAAGAAGGCGTCCTAGGCCTAATTGAATTTACACCTAGGGTTTTTTTCTAGGGTTTTGAAAAGCCTTGCCATAGCAACACTTTTCAGCCATAGGTTTATACTTTTAAGCTAGTCGTTTTGCCAAGAAAGTCTTAAGGAGAGGAGTGAGAGTTCTAGGCCTAGCTTTAGCTACACCTAGGTAAATCTTTTCTTCTCAGGGTTTAGGGTTGGTGGCCTTGCCATAGCAACAACATCAAACCCTAGCTCTCTTGTCCTTAAGTTTGAACCCTTCCTAAACCATTAGTCACATCTCTATTGACTCCATTAACCCATACCACTAGTCTAGAAACCCTTGCTTGAGCTTGTTATGCCTTAATTCTTTCAAACTATCTCTAAATTTGCAAACCCTAACTAACCTAGCGTCTAACCCTAGCTAGTTCTAAGACTAACCCTAAGATGATAACGTTTGGCCTAAATTGAAATTTGCTTGGATAGAAAGGTGCGGCCTTGTTATCTCTTCATAGCCGTGGTTTGGTTTTACCTTTTTGCTGGTTGAATTTGTCAAAACGTCCATCCTTGGCTAGCTAACCTGCAGAACAACAAAAGTTATATAGGTGACATCACACATAGTCTTGATTTCTTGTTTATACCTCAAACGTTGTGATATTTTTCACCTATTTTGATTGACATTGAGTTATTGATTGCATATGTAAGCTTACTTGACAAAACGTTCCACTCAATTGTCCTAAATTTGACCTAAATTAATGCTTGACGTCACACTCCTTGTAGCAACAGTATAGGTGACGCAGCAGTATAATATATGTGAGCTGATTTGACATGTTTATTGCATTAATGATATGATACAAAGTCTAATATTGAACATTGAATGCTCTTATCTTTGGTGAACTTATTGAAGAAGTGATATAAGATATTTATCTTTGTTTAATAATCATTGACTTCGTCAATAATTATATCCAATCATTGCTCATATATTAGAGGATAGTCATTAATTTTATGAAGTACTAACCCACTGCAAAGCACATTTTCTAGTTTTTTTTTACTTGTCTCGCAAACAGGTGCATAATCAGTGGAAGACCTTTCTTGACTATCTCATACTTGGCTGTAATCTGTGGAAGGGAACCTACTACCTTGATCCATCATCCTTAGCCCTTCCTGAACCTAGATTACTTTAGGGACGTCTCCCTTGGACTAGCCCTCCTAAATAGAAAGAGCCCCCCATCGAGGTGACAGTGGGTGGGGAAGCTCCTGTTACGTCGGTTTCAAACCTCGACTCAATCTCCTTTAACCTTTCCTACAAACCGTGCGATAACAGTACACAGACATTATCTTTTATCTCAAAAATCTGACTTGTCCAAGCCATCTAGTAGGACACAAGAAAAGAGCCTTAAGGTTAAAATCTGCTAAGTATGTTCTTACTAGAGATGGGTTAGGATGGAGAAATCATGATGGGGTTATCCTTAGATGTGTGGATGACGTTGAGTCAAAGAAACTAGTGGATGAATTCCATGGGGGATTTTGTGGTGGACACTTTGCTGCTAAAACTACTACCCACAAGATCCTTAGAGCAGTATATTATTGGCCCACAATATTTTCAGATGTGCATCAGTTTGTTCGAAAATGTGAGCCATGTCAGCTTTTCACAGGAAAGCAAAAGTTAGCAGCACTCCCTTTACAGCCAGTTGTAGTAGAGGCACCTTTTCAGCAGTGGGGTTTGGACTTCATCGGAAAATTTAGTGATAAATCAAGTAATGGGTATTCATGGGTTCTCACAGCAACAGATTACTTTACAAAGTGGGTTGAAGCCATTCCTACCAAGTCAGCAACTGAAAAGGTGGTGATGGATTTCCTAGAAGACAAAATTATAACCAGATTTGGGGTTCCATCAAAGATAGTGATAGATAATGCCAAGGCCTTTTGTTCAGTGGAAATGTCATCATTTTGCTTCAAGTATGGTATTATCTTATCACATGCTTCAGATTACTATCCCCAAGGAAATGGTCAAGCAGAATCAAGTAACAAAAACTTAATGACCATAGTTAAGAAAATAGTTGGTGAGAATAAGAAATCTTGGGATAGTAAAATTAAACATGCATTATGGGCAGACAGGATAACAAAGAAAACAGCAACAAGAAAGAGTCTTTTTGAGTTAGTGTATGGATTGGAAGCTAGGTTGCCAGTGCACCTTAGCCTTCCTACTTATGGATCAGTTGAGGATTCTTCCACAGGTCAGGATGCATTTCAGAACAGGGTAAATCAAGTCATTGAGTTAGATGAAATCAGACGAAAGGCTTATGATCAGACTTGCAAAAATCAGAGTAAAGTAAAGAAAGCTTTCGACATGTCAGCCAGGCAGAGGGACTTCATGATTGGGGATACAGTTTTACTTTGGGATAAAGGCAGAGAGAGACCAGGGAAACATGGCAAGTTTGACAGCTTATGGTTGGGTCCATATTTGATCAGAGAAATAGCAGGGCCTAATTCTTTTCATCTCAGCCATTTGGATGAAGAGCCCATCAATATTCCAAGGAATGGGCAGCAGCTCAAACTCTTCTTCAGATGAGCAACTTGGTGTCCAAGGGGACACCCTCTGTAACGTATCTCTAACCCTACTCCTTGTATTTTCAATTTTGTATTATTTCATTTATAAATGTGGATATGTACTTAGAACTATTTCTTGTATCATAGTTTCATGTTGTAATTATAATGTTGTACTTTAGATATTTCATTATGTAAATGTTGTTTATAGTATTAATTTCATTTATCATGTATGAATATGTATTAATATTAATTTTTTGGTATTCACATTGTGGGAGCACTATTTTTGTAGGTGCTGGATTCTCATATGCTCTCCGTCTAAAAGTGAGAAGATCGACCACACGTCCATATGTGGAGCCAGATGTTGACCGCCTATTCAGCTAGGGGTCAACTCATGTGCCATGAATATGCATCACCAGATGCAAATTTGATAAAGACAGTTTTGGTTCTACTTGGGTATCTAATGCCCCAGCACAAAATTTTGTAAACGAAATTTCCGCACCCCTGCGTGGGTTAATAATGTAATAAGTCTGCATGGATCATAGTTAGGTCAGGTACCTTGGGATGTTTTCATTGGGGGAGTTCCTTTCACTGAGGGTTTTTTATCCTCAGGTTGTCAACCGGGCTCTCGGGCCTGGCTGACTTCCCTTGAGTTTTTCCCTCCACACATGTAATAACTTCCTCCAAAGTGGTGAACGCCGCTCTAATGGTCTCATCCTTTGGTAGATAATGTTTAGGAATGTTGTAAATGACCATGCCAAACAGTGTAGAAAGTTTCGCGGAATTTCGTCGAGTCTAGATAGGTTTTTTTTAATTAATTAAATTTTTAATAATTTAAGTAATTAATTATTTTTTGAGCTAATATTGTAAAAATTGGGTCTTTGGGCTTTTGATAGGGGTATTTGTGCTCAAAAGAAATGGAATAGCACCCCCTACACCCATAGACCAAGTTTCAGCTCAGTCGGACTAAGTTTACTATGTCTTAGTCAACTCAGAGTCAGTCTTAGTCAAAACAGCAATTTTAATTGCTAAGATGACATTATCAAAATGTCAAAAACATTGTAATTTTGAGTTAGTAAGTGAGTTTGAAGATGGTAAAGAGCAAGTTAGACCCTCCTAACCTACCCAAACCCATCCTAACCACTTTCCAACTTATTTCAACCTATTTACTCACCCCCTCACCTCTTTATCTCTTGCCCTAGGGGGAAAAACGTCCCCCCACTACCCAAACATTGATTGTTTGCCTAGAAACTTGGAGTGGGCCCCTCTCACATGAGGTGCACCCCTCCTAAAACCTAACTACACCAAAAACCTAACTCTAAAACCCTAACTATCTCCCTAAACCTCACGCCCCTCTTCTAGCTTACGCCCCCTTTGATGAAGACACACCCCCCTAACCCAAAACCTAACCCAACCTACCAAAAATAGCAAATGGGCCCTCCTCTTTTGACTAGTGCGCCCCCCTAGCCTAGTTTTCTAACCTATCTAAAGCCTACACCTCACAAACTCATTAATCCACTACCAAAACCCTAAGGAGGGCGCCCCACTCTTTGAGATTTGCTCATTTGATGTGGATTTGACACTTGGAAGTGATCCAAGTGCCTTCACTTTGCCTCTAGAGGTATAAAGAGAAGCCTTCCTCACACTCTTTCCTCACCATTCTTTGAGCTAAAATTATGCTACCGAATTCTTGCCATCTCACATTTCACTCATTGCTCTTGAAAGTCTTGTAGCAACTTGTTGCTACAACACTCTCATATTTTTGGATTCAATATAAAAAAGATTTGGAGGATTCTTGGACCAATATAGATTAGTCATGTTTGTCCATTTCATATGAGGTGATCATATTCCTTTACTTCTTGTGGTTTCCTAGCTAGCATCTTGAGCAAATTAGTTTGTTTGAGTAGATCATTAGACTCTAGAGTTGTTGATTTATGTATGTTGATTAGTTAGGATTGTGTAACTAGTTCACTTTGCTATTCTATTCATCATACTATGCTGTTTTGAACTCACATTTTTGTCTTAGTGTGCAGATTTACTTCACAAGGGTTGGTTGGAAGAGGCTTTAGAGGAGTTTCCAGCCATAACTTGCACAAACTCTTGGCCTTTGATTTTGATCTAATATTGTTGCTGTCATTTCATTACATTTTTCCGTAGCTAACACTCTCTTAGATAGGTCAAAAACATAAATTTTCAGTTCAGATTTTTACATATAAAATTTCTATGTAAAAACATAAATTTTCTGTAACATATTGGGTGTGTTTTGCAGCATTTCCAGCAAGCTTTTGCTTGCTGTTTTTTGCAAGTACATACCAGAAAAGAGGGGAAAACGCTGCTCAAGGTCATCAAGAAGACTTCCCCAAGAAAACCCTTTGGGTTGGGTAACTATTTCCCAACTTTTTCCTTGTATTTCCAAGTTTTCTCTCATATTTCTTCATTCTTTTGGATCCATAATTTTGAACTAACATAGATTAGCTTATTTTATCTTTTAGTTAGTTTATTCTTTATTCATATGGTTGTTAGTTTATCTTTTCCTTCATTTCATTAATTTGTTGTTAGCTTAGACAACCCTCCTTGGCCAACAATGGTAGGCTTGCCTCCACCTTGACCATTGTGAGTGGTTCCTTTCTTTTCTTTCCAAGTTACTCATTAAATCTTAATAAGTTAATGTGCCGGCACCTTGGGAGAGTAATCCCCAAAATCGAAAGGCTTTAAAGGAAACTAATCTTTATTTGTGATATCTATGTGCTCATAATGATTAACTAGTATAGATGGTCATCACACCTAATAGTTTCCTTTCATCAAGTTTATTTTCATATGCTTACAATCTTATCTTGTTTATGGTTTAATGATTTATGATCACTTCTAAATGCTAGATCTATTGGTTTCATAAGTTATTTACCTTTCGTTTTATAAGCATATGGTCATATAATTAATGGTTTAAGATCTTGTTATTATCTTGCTTAATCCTTGTTTTTCAAAGCACATCTTTAATGGTTTAACACATACATGGATAGGCATCTTAAATCTTAAAGTTTCTTTACACTTACATAAGGCAAGTTGTTCTTTCCCTTCTATCTTTGCAAGTTAAAAGTCTAAATGTGATTTGATGCTCATATTTGTTTAATGATCCTTTCCTTTATGTGGCATAATCTCATGTTTTAAGACATTTCATTTTCAGCCTTACTATTCAAGCACTCACTACATTTAAGTTAACTTGTTTTATGGTTTAATCTATAACACTCATAACTTAAAATTTTCAAGCAAGTTTTTCTTTTCTGTTAGATGTAGCAAGTTGTCCTTGCTTAAATCTCACATTTAACTTGCAATCTTTATGTGGAATAGTTAATAATTAAGTGGCATATCTCTTGTATCTTTTCCACTTAAATTTGATGTGGTGAATGCTCTTTAATTTCAAGCTTCCAAACACATTTTTATGAGCTTTTTCATTTCGGCCATACCCTTAAACGTCAAAATTTAAAGGTCTAAAACACTTCTAAAAGTAACCCAACACATTAAAAGACCCACCCACGGGTCATAATAACACTTAGACAACATTTTAGGGGCTTTATTCAGCTATCTCCACCATCTAAAACGGGTTTGAGGAAAACAACGAAAGGAAGTGGCGGGGGACCGTCTCGTGATTTCGTAGGGGAAATCCTTTCCGGGAAGTACTCTTACTGTCAGGGCTGACCGTGGAAGCTAGGGTGGGCCTCGTTGCCTTACTATCTTGAGCACCCGGCAGTCATTTGGCCAAGGGAGGAGGAAGCTTTATTCAGCTATCNGGGGGAAGGGAACTCAAATTTACTAAATCTTTAAACTACTCCTTAAACACTTAGTTGCATAGATCACCTTTGTATGCTTGGGGGATGTTGCCGTCCTTATGCACACTTGCAAACGTGAGCTAAGTCCTGCTCACTTAGTGTGCCCTCGGAGACACAATGTCTAAGTTCCTGCCCACACTGTCACCTTGACGAGAACTTCTTCCTTCTAGGCTTACTCCTAGGGAAGCCAAGGGGGGTAGTCCCTATGTACTAAGTTAATTTTAATTACAATGTTCTAGAAGTTAGTTTTATTTCGTTATAAGCCAAAGGGGAAAACTAGCCTATGATGACAAGCAGCAATGCAAGTGCAAGTCTAAATCTAAATGTGAGGCAGCCCTTTCCCTAAGTCAACTAAAGACTAGTGCCTAAGGTTGGGCAAGGGGTCAACTAAGTTTTGGGGTGGTTCAATTACAAGAAGTGTTACAAGTAAATCAATACTAAACTACCCCAAACCAAGATTAGATTTATACAAAGGAAAGATTAAGTGTTATCAAGTTTACAAGTTACCAATATACATCAAGTAGATACAAGATTACAAATATACAAGATATACAAAAGATATAAACAAGTCACACCCTAGGGCCAAGCATGCCCCAAGTGGCACTTACTCCACTTGGACTGCCTTCACTGGCAACTAACCACTCAAGCACTCAAGGATGAAAGCAAGTGATGCCTCCCCAAGTGGGATACTCAATCACTTACTTTATCCACACCACAACAAATATTCAATCAATGGGATATATCAGTGATAACCAAATAACCCTATGAAAGAGAAAGACAATTAGTTGCAAATAGATAAGTAAAGCAATGAGATTATCACAAGTTGTGTTGGCCTATCAATACATCTACTTCCCAAACATACACAATGTGATCTTATGCAACTAGCGTACTTTCTTAAGTGTTTTATTTCTCACCCCCTAACTAGATGCGTGTCTTGACTTCTGAATCCACCAAATAACTGCCCAGTGCTCAAGATACTGGGGCTACGAGTCCCCAGCCTAGCTTCCAAGGTCAGCCCGTCACTTCACCACAATAAGAAGTAGTCAGAGAAGGGATCCCCCCAATAGAATCACGGGACGGTCCCCCGCCACTTCCCCCAAAGACTGTCCCTCTTACCCGTTTTAGATGGCAGAAATAGTTTTCAAAGACCCCTAAAATGTTGCTAAGTGTTTTAGGGACCCTCGGGTGGGTCTTTAAGGTGTGTTGGGTTAATTTTAAAGAGTTTTAGATGCTTTTATTTTGGTGATTTATCGTATGGCCGTGAGCAAAAGAGTCTGAAAACGAATGTTTGAACTGAAAGATTTATACCATCATCAACATAATAGATATCACAATGTTTAGACCATCAACATCAGCATCATATGAAAGGTATTTGCAAGATATTTAAATGAAAACCATAAACCATTCACACATGATTTGCCAACAAGAAAGATTAGACTTTAAGGTACTTAGATGTTCAAACCAAAAGCATATAAGGTGATTAAAGATATGTGCAATGTGTATGAGTTTAGAAGATAAATAAAACTATGAGAAGAGTACTAAACCATTCACATCTAAACCATAAGCACTATAAGATATATGTGTTTAAACCATCTAAATCAACATCACATGAAGGTTACTTGTAAGATAGAGAAAGATTAAACCATTTATCAATACATGTGAAGTGCTAGCAATATAAGCAAAAGACTAAACCTTTAAAGCATTAGACGATTAAATCACAGGTGTGTATGAGATGATATAATGTGTTGGCAATATGTTTTAAGAGTGTGAGAGCTTAAGAGATTATTAGATTTAGAGCATGAGCATAGGTATTTAAGCTATCCACATCAACCATGAACAAGATTATCACATGTAAATCAAAGTGTGTGAGGCCCAAGAGGCCGTGAGCATTTAGACCATAAACATGTGAATATCAAAACCAAATGTCAAAGGTGTTATGTGCTAAAGTAACTACACTAGGCTATGAGTGCAATAGAAATGTTAGGCTGTGAGTGTAGATGTGAGGTAGGGCCGTGAGCATTAAGCACACTAGGCCGTGAGGATATGTGAGGTGAGGCCGTGAGCCTATGATGAGGCTGGCCGTGAGCTCCAACAGCAGGCAGGCCGTGAGCAAAGAGGCTCAAAAGAGACCCCAAAGCCGTGAGCTAAAACTAGCTAGGTCGTGGGCTCAAGTGGTGTATCCAATGTGTGTTTAAAACTTAATCCAAACCACTTTAAAAAATGTGCTAAGTTACTAAGTGAAATAGCTTGTAAAAACAATGAACTTAGCAAATAGAAGATCTCTAAAACTTCCTCATCATATGCAATCTAAGGTGGGTTAAACAACTTCAAGAGATAATAGATCTAGAACATACGAGCACAATGAAACTATCTAACCATCAAGCATAGAAATCAAGAGCATATGAGAGATTATGAGGAAGAAACTAAGCTTGTAAGTGAAAGACTATCTAAAATATATCAATAGTTAAGCAAGACAATCACTACAAGCTAATTTCCTTAAGCCAAGGGCGATATTGGGGATGACTCCCCCAAGGTGCCGGCAAGTGAAGCTACCACTACCAAGACAAACTTGCACAGAAAAGGGGGGCGTTGAGTCTTATGTCCTCCACATACATGGAGAGACTAGACAGGCTTCTGGCCTACCCCTCAGACAAGAACTATCTTGATAATGCTAACAAGCATTATTAGATTGATTTTATACAAAAGAATGATCTACAAACTAACCTAAGTATTATATTAACAAAAGAATGACTAACTAAGTTAGGTTACTTTTATGAACTCAAACTAGCTAGAAAAAACTTCAGAAATTTACAAGAAATGAAAGAGGAGAGAGGAGAAATGTCACCCAAGTCAAGGAGAGTGTTTGGGAAGCCTCCAAGGTGTTGTATGCAGCTTGTACTCTTGAAATATAACGTTGCCCTGCAAAATCAGCAAGCAAAAGCTTGCTGGAAATGCTGCAAAACACCAAGAAAAGTTACAGAAATTTTTTGTGTGTACACAGAAAATTTCCAACAAACAAATATGATAGATAAGATATGTTTTTGACCTCTCTAAAGCTATAATATCAGCTGAAAATCAAATGGAAATGACTGCAGAAAATTATGTAGTAAAGGAAAGAGATTTGGAGTGTAGGAGAGTCTCAAGGGAGGACTCCTCTTCGAATCTTATCCCAAGTGAAACCCTTGAAGTGACCTGCAAAATCTTAGTGAAACATATGCAACATAGAATAGATAGATATCTTAGATCAACCTAGAACGAAACTACTTGCAAATTCTAGGCTACCCAAAATAATCATAAGCTAGCAAGAATACTCAAAGCTACCTTACCCAAGCAAACTACTTTGAACTCAAGATCTAATCACTATGAGCATATAGACAAAAAGTAAACAACATCACCTCATGTGTATGGAGCAAGAAGAATACTCAAAAATGCACCAATGATCCTCCAAAGCTTTTTTCATTACCAAAATATGAGAGCAATGAGATGGATGGCAATATGGCAAGAGTAAGAAGATGGAAATGGGAAAAATTTCAGCATAATAGTGTTAGCAAGAGATTGGTGAGGTAAAAGGGTGAGGAAGGGTTCTATTTATACCTTAGGAGGCCAAGAGAGAGGGTTTGGATGAGTGCCAAGTGTTAACACTTGAGCAAATGAGTGAATCCCAAGAGAGGGGGCGCCCCCTTAGGGTTAGAGACTTGGGAATGAGGAGAGAGAGAGGTGTGGTCACTTGATAGGCTAGGAAACCATCAAGGGGGGGTGCACTTAATGATTTAGGAGGCCCCACGTGCCAAAAATAGAAGGTGGTTGGGGTTTGGGTTGAGTTGTGGTCAACCTCCAACCAAATGGGGCACCCAAGAGAGAAGGCGTGAGCTTCTAGAGGAGGAGAGGGTGAGTTAGAAGGTTGAGTTAAGGTTAGTTTAGGTTTAGAGTGAGTCTAGGGGAGCGCTCCACATGTGTGGAGTGACTCTTGAGGATCCCAAGGCTAGATTTGGGGATTTAGTTAGTT
>JASDQU010393234.1:0-10925 GCA_032191745.1 Picea mariana | reverse complement strand
CCCGTCAATGGGTTATACCTCAAGAAATTTTACGCTTAAATGTAGTCAAGCTACTTTAGGTTATTTTTTCTTTTCTAGCATTTTTAATCTTTTTTCTCCCATCTAAACTATCCTTTGTTCTATTGACATATAACTCCTCCATCAGCTTACCACATCGGTTATACCAACGGTGCCAGCTGCTGGACGCAAAATCTCGCTTCGGCTGGTTGGGCTCTCTACACCCCTTCACATGAAATGCTACATTCCAGCGGCATCTGTTTAGGACCAGCAACCAATAACCAAGCTAAATACACTGTTGTCATTGGCCTCTTGACTGATGCCCAACATCATCATATTCGTCACCTTAGCGTTTTCCTCGACTCCCAACTGGTCGTTCTCCAACTCAACAATGTGTACCACATACGTGATCTGTGCCTCTTTCGCAAATACCTGCAGGTTAGATTATTATCTCGACATTTTGATTCCATGACATTTACACATATTCCAAGAGAATTGAATCAAACAACAGATGAAATAGCTAACATGGTCCTAGATTGGCATATATCAAAAGGCGCGCATATGTGCAAAAGGCGCGACTGTTGGGTGAAAAACATGCGCGCCTGCTAAACGATGCATTTATTGAAATTGGTCGGCCTCCCAACCACTAATGGATCGGCTCCCAATTCGATTTGACACCAAATCTAAGCTCAATCCTCATGGTGGGCTGGTCAAAGACCTAATTGTGCCCTAAAGAGCCCCTTTTCACATTCAAAAGAGGTTGCATAATAACCCAATGCTTGGCTATAAAAAGCCATGAATGACCACCATTTTCTCAAGGAATTCTATGCATTGTTATGCTGCTAAGATTACTAGAGACTCATTCTTTGGCAATAGACATAATCAACACCATTTCATAGGGATTTCCACCTCTCACTAGTGGATAAGCTTGGAGTTCTTTCACCCACATTCTTCATCTTTTCATTGTAAGGAGAGAAATCAGTTGAGGGCCTCAAGAGCCTTCCATTGGAGAGGGAAGGGACCCAAGTCCTCTTTCTCCTTTGTGTCTTTGGATTTCATCAATAAGATCAGCTTATACATTGGTGATATCGGTCCATTTGTATTTATTTTTCATTTCTTTTATATGCTCATAGTTTCATTTGGTTTTTGTTTAATTCTTGTTTATAACTTTGTAGTTTCTTTTTCTAACCTTTACCTTACAGTTGTCATGCCTAGCAGAGCCCAACTGGGCATGTAAGTACTCTCAATTTTCTCATCAAGTGACGAATAGAGTGCAAACAATCTCATTTATTAGAAATTCCATTTTTTTTGTTGAAATGTACTCCTGGAAAAATGCCACACATAAAACATATGATAAATGGAGCATTTATTACATCGGGCTTGGGCTGGAGTGGTTTAATTCAAACTACTTTTACCTCTGATGTGCTCCATTTAAAAAGACGTGTCCACCAAATAAACCACGGTAGTTTTCCCTGAACTGCCTTCACATAATTAACCTCCTCGTTACTTTAATCTCAGATATGTCTGTTCACCCTCCATCCAACCTTTGAATTTTCCACATTATAGATTGAGATTTGTGCCCATGATTTAACATGATTTCATAAATTAAATATTGGATTAAATATTAGAATAAATATAAAAATATTTATATTAATAATAAAAAAAACCCTTTTTCTATTTTCGAAGGACTTTGGGCATATGAGTCTTAACACATGACTTTGTGGATAGGATAAGGGTGCTTAATAAAAGGAATAATTTTTATTTTCAACAGGAATACAAAAATAAGGGTAAAAATGTATGAAGTGATGGAACTAAGGGATTTAGATAAGAATTAAGGCTAGGTATAGGCTTGGGATATTTTCCAACTTTTGACTCATGGAGTGCATGACTAGTTTGGATGATCCATTAGGTGAAGGATTTAGGTGATGGGAGCTTGACGAAGTTGGTGAAAATTTTTTAGAGTCTGAGTGGAAAAATAACACAAGGAAAAAATGCTTTGGGAAAAAATAATACAAATTAGTAGGTGATAATAGTACTCAAAGTATATCTAAGACTAATGCAGAGGGAAGGTGAAGAAAAGAAGGTCGGAATTCAAGGGAGGATAAATTATTTTGATGATGCTTTATATGGTATGTTATTTACAGATCATCTCACCATTTTCACGATAAATTCTTTTCTATAATGATTCAGACTGTGAAACTGCTATTCCATTAAGGAAACATATCCATGTATCTATGGTAAAAAATAAAACTTGTGGGTCATTGTAGTTTTGGAGTTACACTCCATGGAAAATAGGGTTTGTGGTTAGTCCTGAAACTAGTCTAAAACATGTATTTCGAGTAAAAACGTCATAACTTCTTTGTAACAGATAAAAATTCAATAATACCACATGTGTTGGTTAGATTATAGTATTTAGTATTCCATACAACATTTTCATATCCATTCAACAAATATTCCATGTGAGGCATGCTCTACAAGTTCTCTCTCTAGAATAAGACATAATTCATCAAGGTATGCCATTTTTGCTATAACTCCTTTTCTGAGAGGTTCCAAGTAGTGAAAACTGGAGGAATTACATAAAACACATTAAAAAACATTGTATATCATTTTCATATCTTTATTCATTACAGATACATAGTTATGATTATTTTAGTTTAGGGTTGTTGACTAATCCAAAACTAGTTATGAGAGACTCAAGAAAAGTTTGATGAAAATGCTAGTCTCTTGCTGTTAAAGTTGAGAAAGGTTTACAGGTATGTGATCATATACACTAGGTCTATTACAAAGTTACAAATCATATTTGGATGATTAAATTGATGAGGTATTTTGGCTGAGGTACATGTTGGATACATGGTTGAAACAAGTAATTGATGAGTTCGCACATACATGAGGTGTATAGTTGATGATGTTGGTACATATTGATGAGTCATAGTTGATGAGTAGTTGATACATGATTTTTACATACTTGGTACATGGTTGGAGACACTTTTTATTAGTATTGTTGACACATGGTTTATGGATGATGTAGCATACTTGTATTATTATAAGCACATATTGATCTTGGTGATGATTATGAGTTGTTGTGTTATGCTTGGTTGATGCACATATTTGAGAGTTCTCTTGGGGATTGATATTGGTGAGTAGATTTGATTTGGGTGATAATATTGATGAGACAAGTTGTTGTGATAGGTTGTTTGGAAAAGTTGTTGTGACAGGTTGTTGTGACAGGTTATTTGTACAGGTTTGGTGCATGGTTGATGCACTTGCTCATGGTACAGGTTGAGGTATAGGTTGGCGCACGGTTGATGAAATTGTTTATGGAATAGGTTGATTACAGGTTGTTTGGTACAGGTTGGTGCATGGTTGATGCACTTGTTTATGGTACAGGTTGATTACAGTTTGAGGTACATGTTGATGCATGGTTGATGCATGGTTCATGTTATTGGTACAAGTTATTTGGTGCAGGTTGATTGGTACAGGTTTACAACAGTATATCTCACAGTGATAGTGTGACAGTGGTTCCATCATTCTACTTATACATCAGGGAGGTTGGATGAGGCAAGGACAGGTGGTTCTATCCACCTTATGGTTGTAGCCGAAGAACATAGAGGTTTGTATCCTCCTTCTGGTTGTAGCCAGAGAATTGGGGAGTTGGGAATTTCCTCAGGTTGTATCATAAGAAACTAGGGGGTTGGAGATTCGTTTCAGTTGCAGCTAGAAAACAAAGGAATTTGGTGCTTCAAATGAATGTAATTCTTCAAGACATATAAGAAAAATCATTATGTGGTTTTCTCCCTCTTTGGGTTTCCATGTAAAACACTAGTGTACTGTGTATCTATATGATTATTCATTTGTTCATTGGTTATTTACTCTATAATTATTGGATGATACATTGATATAACACTTGGATTATATGGTTAAAAGGGATGAAATTTCTATATTATTGATTCACCCCCCCCCCGTAATCCAATAATTGGTATCAGAGTCGGTTTCTTAGGGAAACAGTTTAACCACTGGAAGGAGATCATGGATTATTCTAAAAATGGAGTACCAATGTTTAATGGTCAGAATAGTTTTACATATGAGATGTGGAGCATAAGGAAAAAAGTATTTTTATAGGCATGGGGACATTATATTTGGCTATTAGTTGTTATAGGATATGATAATTCAAAAAGGGAAAAGACTGCAGCCAAGAAGGAATTGAGGAAGAATAACAAAATAGAAATGGATTTCATCTGGGAAGGATTGCCTAACTCAATAAGAGAAAAGGTTGGTAAATGTTCATCAGCAAAAGAACTTTAGGATAAGTTACATGATATATATTATTTACCCATCAAAGATTCAGAAAATGTCAAAGAAGATGCAGATACAAATAAAAAAGAATTATGTTCACCATGTCAAGCAGATTCAGAAGATGAAGAGTACATAATCACCATAGGTATGTTGTTTTGTTTCAATTGTGAAAAACATGGACATCTTGAAATCGAATGCCACGAAGGAAATCAGACAAAAAAACTAATTGAAAATGAATACAATTATGAAGAAGAATTGATTATTTCTTTAGATAAACTAAGAGAAGAAAACAATTCACTCAAGAAAGAATTGATGAAACAAAAGGAAAGTGTTCTCATTTTTTAATAATCCAAATAGGTCATCGAGAACTTAAGAACTCAGCTAGAAGAATCTAGAAAGATTGAATAAAATCTTGAATATAAAAAGCAGTGTTTGGAAACCAACATAGAAGTAGAGAAGGAAGAAGCAGAAATGAGAGAGAAGATTTTGACAGATCATCTTACGGAAAGAACTAATGATCTAAACCAACTTGAGGTGGAGTTTGGTCAAGAAGAGAAAGGACTTGAAGAAGAAATAATCACATTAAAAATTCATCTTGAATAAGAGAAAAGAACATAAGAAGTCATGAAGTCTTAGATAATGAAGAAAGAAGAAGAGGTTGAGAATATTGAAGAAGACATTGTCACATTGAGAAGTAAAATCATCAAGCTCAATAAGAATGTTGAAGAGACAGAAATATCCACATAAGTTATAGAGAATGAAGAGAATCACTCTAGGTTGCTATAAAATAAGAATGAAGAAAATAGAAAGAGTTATGAAGAAGTACTCAAAGGAAGGAATCATGGTCAACCAGAATCTAAGAAAATTGTTGAAGATACATCTTCAAGAATACCATCCATGTTCAATACAAAAAGAATCTTCAATCATGATCATGATCAATCAGGACAAAAATTCAAAAGGACTATGTCACAAAGAAGATCATTCACTCCCAGGTATGTAAATTTATTTTATGGTAATTCTTTTTATTGTACTAACTTTGGTCATAAGGTTGTAGATTGAAGGGATTATAAAATAAATGTTCAAGCAAGAAGTGCCTATGTGGTTGAACGTAACATTGAGTGTTACACATGTCATAACTATGGACACATAATCAATGATTGTAGAAGCATGATTGATACTTCCATGAAAGAGAATATTGATATCAGATATAAGAAAGTATGGATAAGAAAAAAGGAAGAATAGATGAACAAGGACGAGGTAGTAGAGATCGCAAGATTTGAAATAAAACAAGATGAAGAAAATTCTATAGAGAAAAGGAAAGATGTCAGATACAAAAAGGTTTGAAAAATAATTGAAAGAAAGGAAGGAAAAATAAATAAGGAACAGGTTCAAGAGATTGTACTTTCAAGCATTGTATTGAAAGATGAATCCCCATATAGAAAGAAACAAGTTATAGCTCAGAGAGATAATGAATCTACCAATGAAGATAATGATGAATACACATCAAAGCAAGATTTTTTCTAAGCCATTCATCTCAGAGACTCCCAAGTAATATGAATATTAGACAGGGGGGGTCTATGTGATAGTTGTGACAGACCAAAGAGCCATCCTTTGAGAAGCTTGCATAGTTTGAGGAGATAGATTCATATCAATAAGTTAGAAGAAGTACAGTTTGATAGATTAATCAAGACTTCATGATAATATAGTGATAAATGGATCTACATTATGGACAATTGTTCAAGTAGAGTCTTGGAAAATATGGACAGAGATGGATACATAAGAACACTTAGCAGGTTTGGATAGATATATGATAGTGGACGAGAGCATGGATTCATAGATTGGTTCAGAGAGTAGTTCAGAGACAAAGGAACATTATCATAGTGGATGATAATTACATAGGAAATATCTTGAATAATGCTAATGGATTCCAAATTGACAGATATTTTTTGGACACGTGCAGTGCATACATCAATTCACATTCAAAACAAATTAATTCTTAGAAACAACAATGAGAAAACTCCTTACCAACTATGGAAAGGAATTGCGGACAACAACCTCTACATCAAGATAACTCAAGGTAATATTTTATTAATTGAAATTTATGTTGATGATATTGTTTTGGAAGTACTAATGACAAGTTAAGCCAGAAATTTGCAAAGGATATGAAGAATGAATTTGAAATGTCATTACTTGGAGGACTATCCTTCTTTTGGGGTCTTCATATATGTCAAAGAAACAAAGGAATTTTTATTTCTCAAACTAAGTATATCAGATAAATGCTAAAGAGGTTTGGAATGGAACATTGCAAACCAGTAACCACTCCTATGCAAACTAGCTGCAAGTTGAGCAAAGATGATGATTCAAAGTCTACCGATTAGAGGCAATATAGGTCAATGATTGGAAACCTACTATATGTGACAACATGCAAACCAGATGTAATGAATGCAGTTGAACAGGTGGCATGATTTCAAGGAGCACCAAAGGAATCACATGTATTAGAAATGAAGAGGATTTTTAGATACCTCAAAGGAACAAAAGAGTTTGGATTATGTTATCCAAAAGGAAAGGATATGCCACTTATTGCCTACACAGATGTAGATTTGGCAGGTTGTATTGATGACCAAAAAAGAACCAACGAAGCAACGTTATACTTGGCTGAGTGTTTAGTATCATGGATAAGAAAGAAACAATCATCAATATCTTTATCTACATGCGAGGAAGAGTATATTGCAGTAACATCATGCTGTACATGAGTTCTTTGGATGGAACAAACTATGACAGATATGCAGGTTGATTATGATGAGCCCATTCCAATCTATTTTCATAATACAAGTGCCATCAGTATCTCAAAGAACCCAGTGATGCACTCCAAGACGAAGCACATTCCCATGAAGTATCACTTTCTATGGGACCATGTTGCAGAAAATAACATGAACGTCGAGTATGTGGGAACAAAAGAAGAAGTGGGAGACATCTTTACAAAATCAATTTCATGGGAAGACTTTGAGTATCTTTGCCATAGACTCGGAGTTACTTCTAATCAAAAATGAATTCTTTTGAATTCTTATATTATATGTCTTAGATGTACACAAGGAAGCACCATAAAGAGGACAATTCAGTCATGGGGAGCAGCCCTAGATGTAAAGATGCCTTTTCCATTGATGACAAAGGGGGGTAGATTCATTAGATCCAGAGGACATAGACGTGGTTCCAGGGAGAGAAATGGTCATAGAGATGCAGAGGACAGGGGCATGTTTCTAGGGGGAGCATGAGTGATATGAATTCAATATTGCATGACATAATTTCAGTTTTTCATTAGAGTGTTTCCATCAATGTCAAAGGGGCAGATTGTTTATTAAGGTTGGTTGTCATTGATGTCAACCTTTGAAGAAAGATCAATAACACAAAGGTTTGGGTAATGGACACAATTTTGTTTGATGTAAATATGACTCATTATTCAGTTTTCATGGTTGGTAATAAGTACAAATGGATGAACTCCAAAGTGGTCCCATTATGGTGAAATGCCTCACGAGAAGACGCTTTGTGGATTGAGTTATCCTATAAGGATGGTTAGAGAACCCATGTTTATTTGTGAAATGATGAGATGAAGGTTAGTTAATTTTTTAGTCAAACTATCCTATATGGATAGTGCTTGTCATCCCATTTCCGATGGTATGTAAAACGTCACATAATTCATCGCAGTTAGAGAGTTATGGCAATGAGAAGTTGGAGAACCCAGGTTTGGGTAATGGAACCAAGTTTGTTTGATGGAAAATGGTATGAGTTTTGATATATTTGCAGGTAATACTATTATATATGGATATTACATGCCCTTTCATTTATGTTGGTATGTGCAACATCACATAACGCATCATGGTTTGAGAGTTATGGCCTTACGAAGTTGGAAGACCCTCATATGTCATCTAGAAGCTCGAAAAGGTCAAAGTAGTCAAAGTGGTTTAAGATATTTTAGAAGGTAAATAATAAAGTGAAGTGATGAGTGTACTATAATTCAAACTAAATAAAAAATAAATTATTTCAATAATAAATTTAATGGAGAAATTAGAAGTGGGTTAACCCTAAAATACGGAAAGTGGGCAAAGTGACCTAGAATATGTTTTTAAGGAAGCTACTTGGAGAGTATAAATAAGAGGCAAGGTTCTCCCATTTTAGACAAAAATTAAGCATATTGAATATATATAGTTTTTTGAGGTAACCAAATGATATCTAAGCTGAAGAAAAGAAGGTTGGAATTCAAGGGAGGATAAATTCTTTTGATAATGCTTTCCAAGGTATGTTATTGATAGGTCATCTCACCATTTTCAAAATACCTTTTTTTCTAGAATGATTCAGACAGTGAAATTTCTATTTCATTGAGGAAACATATCCAAGTATCCATGGTAAAAAATTCATCTTTTGGGTCGTTGTATTTTTGGAGTTTCACTCCGTGGAAAATAGGGTTTGTGGCTAGTCCCGAAACTAGTATAAAATAGGTGTTTCGGGTAAAAACGTCATAACGTCTTCATAAATGATAAAAATTAAGTAATACAAAATGTGTTAGTTAGAGTATTTTATTTAGTATTCTATGTAAAATTTTCATATCCACTCAACAAATATTCTGTGCGGGGCATGCTCTACAAGGTCTCTCTCTAGAATAAGAAAAAATTTAGCAAGGTATGTCATTTTTTCTATAACTCCTTTTCTGAGAGGTTCTAAGTAGTGAAACCTGGAGGAATTCCATAAAACACACTGAAGAAAAGTGTCTATGATTTTCAGATCTTTAATCATTATAGGTACATATTTATGATTATTTCAAGTTAGGGTTGTTGACTAATCCAAAACTAGTCATGAGAGACTAAACAAAAGTTTGATGAAAATGCTAGTCTCTTGTTGTTAAAGTTAAGTAAGGTTTTCAGGTATGTGATCACATACACCAGGTCTATAACATATTTACAAATAATATTTGCATGATGAAATTGATGAGGTATTTTGGTTGAGGTACATGTTGGGTACATGGTTGAGACAAGTAGTTGATGAGTTGGCACATACATGAGGTGTATAGTTGATGTTGTTGGTATATATTGATGAGTCATAGTTGATGAGTAGTTGATACATGATTGGTACATACTTGGTGTTGGATAGACTGACTACACTGAAAGGGGGGGTGAACAATGTAGGGCTCTTTTCCCCAAAACTTCATTCTTACACAAAACTCATTAGTTAGCAATCACCATTGTTGTATTTTATAACCAGTGAACACATATTAGAAACATATATCAACAATATATCATCAACAAACTAATAGCATAAGGAACACAAAGAACACAAGATGTATATAAAATTTTCTTTTTATTATGGAATTCAATCCTTGGGGTTTATCAACAACAACTAAATAGAGTACAACTCTACAAGAGAACGAACTCTATATGCAAGAATCATCTTACATCCTCAGCACCAACTAAGTTGAGGCAACAATCCTCCACAAATATTAATTTGTCATAGGTACGCAACATGTCGGTAGTGTAGCATGCGTATGTACATTCCCTACCAATAATGCATCCCGCGTATGTACACGACCAGTCTATACTACAACCTGCGTATACCTTCTGATCTATTAGGGTTTATTATTTTCATCTCATACTCAGATCCTCTGCAGCCTGCAATCACATTCTCTTCTATCTCTTACTGTCCAATCTGACCCATAGCCAGTCACAACACATCCAAGCTCTTTAATAGCCTACTCATGCTTCTCAACCATATAATATGAATGCTACTCAAACATGTGTAAACAACCAGTATACTATAGCCATCATACTAGTACCAAAACATAAGAGTGTTGCTCACTCCATCAACTCAAACCACATAACATCCATACCAAGAATGCTTTAAGCATTCTGAAAAAAATAAGCAAGAGTATCCATCAAGACAACCATGTAACCATACCTTTTGAACCAATGGATAGATATGATGTATCTAAGCACTGTAGACCTTCCTAGGAGCTTGATCTCGTAATCTGGAACATCTGCATCTTCATCTTCTCAAGTTTCCATGGCTTTACCAACATGTACTCACCCTAATACAATGTCAGTATGAAGCCTAATACATTGTCAGCCTGTGTATTGTACACACCCTATACACAGACAACCCGCATACAAATCAGAAACTAAGGTTTCTGAACTTTCGAAACTTTCACCATCATGATCTCAGACTTGCTGAAACTTTGATGCGTCCATGAGATCCTGCATACTCTCTCTCTCTTAGAATAGATCTTCAACACATGCTCAAGATATGCACAAGAAATACACTTAATATGCTCACAAAATATACATAAGAGATGCTCCAAAAATGTATGTTTCACAAGAGACCCTTGCCTCTTATTTATACTCTTCATCTTCTAGGTCACTTAACCCATTTCTAGGTCACTTAACCTATTTTCCTGATTTTAGGGCTAACCACTTTCCATAATTAGAAAGTTCTCCATTACTTTATCATTTAAGTATTATTCTTTGATTTTGTTACTTCACCTTATTATTTAAATAATCCTTCTCGACTTTATCATTTAAATAATGATTTCTTCTTTTCAAGCACTTTGACTTATTTGACCTTTTGGGGCTACAAGCCTTCATATGAGGGTC
>JASDQU010393233.1:0-10925 GCA_032191745.1 Picea mariana | reverse complement strand
AATAATTGATGTTTAGGATTGACGGATTGATGAATTTGATTATCGTGATGTTGTTGTTTTGGCATAGTCAGTTTGGATTGATTGTGTTAGTGGGATGTAGACACCTCCTTGTTCTTCAAAACAGTCGCCAGCCTTGAGACCTTAAATGGTTAAAATAAATTGGAACGCAGGTTTGAGTGTTGCTTATGTGTCCTGGAGGTCCTAACTTTGCAAGGTAGGTTGGGAGGGCAGTATCTTATGTCATTATTATGATTATCTTTATGATCCTTAAGTTAGTGTTATGTTATCTCATGTTATCATGGTGTTATCTGATGATTATCCTAATGAGAGGAGTTGAGCTCTTTATGATTCATGTTGTCTATGTTTCATTATTTATTTGTACGAATACAATGATTATGGGATGCTATTTATTTGTGTTAATGCATCGCTATGTGTATCGTTATTCATTGCAATGATGTGTCGACTTTATGTCATGAATGATTGATAATTTGTTAATATTGTTTCATTAACATATTGGATGGCATGTCAATGATGGTGTTATTAATTGTGATGTATAATTCCTAACAGAAAAATATGTGTACCTGTTGTATGTCACTTTTGTTGTCATAACGGTGGGGTTGTTACATATGGTATTAGAGCGGGTTCAACCCCGTGACTTGAGATCATTACGCCTTTCACTGTATAAACCTTCATTAATAATTTATCACCAATTAATTTGAATTGTATTTGTGCAGGTAATCATAGTTAGAGTATGTTATGGAGGAAGATGATGTGGTGCTAGAGGAGGAGGCGTGACACCTCCAGTAGCATCCACGCCAGAGGGGTCTAACCCCCAAGGAGATGAACAAGTTATTGGACAGGAAAAAATTGTTGTGGGTGATGTGGTTGGGTTGACGAGGTTCTTTCAGAGGATTTGAAAGACGTTGATTAGTCGTTTGGATAGAGATGAGGCCAGGGCACCGGTAACCCCTGAGGTTCCACCGCATGCCCCAGCCGGTACTGGTAGCATTCACCGATAACTTGAGAATATCCAGATTCCCAAGTTCTTGGGTGCCACGGATGGCACAGTAGCCGAGGCATGGTTGGGGAACATGGCGATGTGATTTTCACTTCACGACTATACCTCCAACATGAAAGTCGGCATGGAGGTATTTCAGTTGAAGGGGAGCATCCTTCTATTGTGGAAGTTGCTCCTGCCACAACTAAACATGGTCATCGAAGATGTGTCATGGGAACTGTTCGAGGAGTGGTTTAGGGAGAGGTATTTGTCTGAGGAATTCATTGAGCGTCGACTCAATGAGTTCAATGGCTTATGACAAGGCAGTTGTATGGTGCCCACATATGAGGCCCATTTCATGGAACTTCTAAGGTATTCTCCACATATGAACACCAAGAAGTTTAAGGTCCACAAGTTTGTGTTCGACCTTAACATCAGTATTTGTGGAAAGGTGAGGATATTAATGCCTCATACGTTGCACGATGTTGTCCAGAAGTCCCTCGTAGCTAAGGAAGAGTTGATCAATGGGGGTCATAGTAGGATTCATGCGAGACCGATGGGACAAGAAACATCTGGTGCACAGCAGCATCAGAAACTGGCTAGACATCCATCAGGGTATCGAGGCACTTCGAGAGGATCCACGTTCAAGACACCACAATGACCGGCACCTCAGTAATGGACTCCCTATAGAGGATCACAACACTAGCAGCAACGTCGTCCGCAACAACAGTAGTTCCAACCTATTCAGCAGAACAGACCGGGGTTCTAGGTTGGTGGACCATTAGCTTCTGCTTCAGGGACTAAGAGTATTGGACTGAAGACCAGATGTTGGACATGTGGGGAGCCACATTTCCATCGTGACTATCTGGTTTAGAGGGTCAAATCAGTCGGGTCAGTCGGGCACACTACAGTAGGAGATTTAGGAGAGGCCCATTAGATTCATGCAGCGGTGAATAACCACCAGGAAGAGTACCAATCTATTGTTCTTGAGACATTGGGTACCATCATTGAACAGACCTTTAGTATTTTGATAGATTTGGGTGCTATAAAGAAATTTAATTCTGGTGTAGCGTTAAAAAGAATTAAGGTAAAGGCAGTCAAACAAGACGAGTTTAGCTACATGGAAATGGATTCGGTAGCCAAGAAGAAAGTTGGAGGAAAGGTTATAGACTATAGCCTTAATCTGGGATATTTCGTCACGAAGACCAACCTATACTTCCCTATATTAGGATCTTATGATGTCATGATCGATATGGACTGGTTGGAATTGCATGATGTGTTTCTCAACTAAAATATGAAACGATTGAGTTTGACCAATGACAAGGGACAGAGACGAGTGATTTTAGGAAGGAACCAGGGATTTTCCCTAAGGGTCATCTCTTCCGTACATCTACGGAATATCATGTGCAAGGGATGAAAGCTATACGTGATCCTTATGTTCAACAAAAATGGCGTGGCAGAAGGAGTGGAAAGTCTTCTAGTAGTACGAGAATTTGTGGATGTATTCCGAGTGGAGTTTTCGGGTTTGTCTCCTAAGAGGGAACTAGAATTTACCATCAAACTAAAACCTAGAACTGAACCGATAGCAAGAATGCCTTATCAGATGTCAACCCCTGAGTTACAGGAGTTGAAAATGCAACTGAAGGAGTTTTTGGACCTAGGAATTATACGTCCAAGTGTATCACCTTGGGGTGCACCTACTATTTTCTTACGAAAGAAGGATGGGTCATGGAGAGTTTGCATTGATTACCATCAATTGAACAAGGAAACGATCAAGAACCAGTATCCGTTGCCAATAATAGATGATTTATTTGATCAAATGAAGGGCGCGACGGTGTTTTCGAAGATCGAATTGAGGTCAGGATATCACCAGTTATGGACCAAGGAGGAAGACATTGCTAAGATCACATTTAAGATGAGGTTTGGACATTATGATTTTATCATTTTACTATTTATACTGACAAATGCCCCAGGGGTATTCCTGATCTTGATGAATGGGGTGTTCCACGAATACTTGGACAAGTTTTTTCAAGTATTCATTGACGACATTTTGATATATTCTTAGATGATGGAAGAACATGATGAACATTTGCACTTGGTACTACAGTGTTTATGAGAGAACAAATTATACAGGAAACTGTTGAAATGTTCTTTTAACAATCTAGGATTAATTATTTAGGGCATTTTATCTCTGGCGAAGGTATCATTGTGGATCCAAGGAAGGTGGAGGCTATTATGATATGTCCTGTGCCGACGAACATCCTAGAAGTACGTAGTTTCATGGATTTAGAAGGATATTATCGATGGTTCGTCAAAGGTTTTTCGAAGATAGCAAATCCGATTATGGAATTGGAGAAGAAAAACAAGAAGTTTGTATGGACTGAGAAATGCACGGAAGCATTTTGAAGGCTTAAGGAGATGTTGAAAACATCATCAATACTAAAAGTCCCTGACATGGAAGAGAAATTCTCGGTATGCACAGATGCATCCAAGGAAGGCTTAGGCGAAGTCTTGATGCAAGATGGTTGAGTGATCGCTTACATCTCAAGGAAGTTAAGAGAGCATGAGGATAACTATGCAACATACGATTTGGAGTTATTAGCCATTGTGTATGCCTTGAGAGTGTGGAGACACTACTTGGTTGGATGAAAATTCAAACTGAAAACAGACCACTATGGTTTGCAGCACATTTTTACGCAAAGTGACTTGAATGCGCAACAAAGGTGTTGGTCAGAACTGCTTAGCGAGTATGATTTTGATATTACCTACATAAAAGGAACAATGAACATAGTGGCAAATGCGTTGATTCAGATACCACGCATATTTTCAGTGATACCTCTTCACACGAATCTTCGTGGAAGGATTCTAACTATACAGTGTGACGATAACTAGTGTAAGTAGGTTAAGGAAAATATCAGACGAGACACCATGTTGGTACCAAAATTTGAGGGATTTACTGTGGACAATGAAAGATTAATGAGATATAATAACTGGATTTACGTACCTCCTAACAACGAGTTGAGAAGTTTGATTCTAAACGAAGCTCATGGAGAAGTGTACATGTCTCATCCAGGAATCACGAAGATGAGGGTAGACCTTAAACCCTTATTATTCTGGAAAGGAATGAAAGCGGACATAGTTAACTACGTGGCGAGACGTCTAGAATGTCAGAAAGTGAAGGATAAACATAGACATCTAGCAGGATTGCTACAACCACACGCTATTCCAGAATCGAAATGGGAGGTCATTTCAATGGACTTTATTGTAGGATTTCCACTGAAGGCAAGGAGGCACGACTCGATTTTTGTGGTAGTTGACATTATGACGAAGAGTGCAAATTTTATCCCTGTGCATATGACGTATCAGATGCTAAACATAACTAAATTTTTTATTAGCGAGATAGTGATATTGCATGGTGTTCCTAAGAGGATCATATCCGATCGAGGATCAGTGTTTACAGGACGATTTTGGACTAGTTTCCAAGAGGCCTTGGGAACCCAACTTAACTTTAGTACCGCATATCACCTGAGGAAAGACATGAAGATAGAAATAACAAACCAAATCTTGGAAGACATGTTGTGTMTGTATGTGATGGACCAACAGAAGCATTGGGAGGAGTTCTTTCCACCGGTAGAGTTTKCATACAACAACAACTATCAAAGCACCATTAAGATGGCGTCATTTGAGTTTCTTTATGGGCGACTTTGTCAGACGCCTTTGAGTGGGGATCGACTTGAGCATAGGGTCTTGGTGGGAATAGAAGCGATCCAAGAAATTAAAGAACAAATGAAAACGATAAGACAAAGGATAAAGGAAGCGTAGGATCGACAAAAGAGTTATGTCGATGCGCATCGCATTGATCGTAGTTACGAAGTTGGTGATTGAGTCTTCTTGTGGGTGAAACCACACAAGAGTTTGATCCAGTCTGGAAAGGGTACTAAACTCCCTCCTAGATTTCTGGGACCTTTAGAAGTTGTGGAAAGGAAGGGGCCTATGGCCTATCAACCCACCTTTCTTGATTCTTTGAGGCGTATGCACGATGTTTTTCATGTATCATTTTTTAGACATTATGTTAGTGATCCTACACATGTGATTGACATGAGTTCCTTGCATTTGTCGGATGAGGGTGTGCTCACGACAGAGCCAATCTGCATTCTGGACCATCGCATTCGATAACTACGGCGTCAAACAGTCGATTAGGTCAAGGTCCAGTGGGACAATTATAGTCCACACTCAGTTACCTGGGAGGATGCATATAATATGCACCAGCAGTTTCCATTTTTGTTCGATAGTTAGACATTTCGATCTTGTCAGATACTTTATTCTACACTTACATACTATGAAACTTCGAGACAAATTTTAAAACAAGAGGGGGTGTATGTAACATCCCTCTCTTGTGCACACATGATTTGAATTATTCTTTGAGGAAATTTGCGTGCAAGTGATCCGGTTCATTATATGATTGTCTGCTTCACTTATGGATTATGATGATGATGCTTATGCATTATGATGTTATGTTATTTGATTATCTATGTATAGATAGGTGGTATTGAGTGATTTATCTCAAGTGTGCAGGACTCTTAACAGATTGAGGATGTCGATGGCATCGGTGGACCTCCTTGGACTCTGGATCAAGTCAAGGAGTGGATTGTATATGGTTTGGGTACTTCTGTTTATGTATATGTGACATATGATCAGTTATATTATGATGTTTTTTATGGATTGTTGACATGTTTCGTTTATGGATGCAGGCTCACGAATTCTTGCTAATCAGAATCACATTAGGAGTAAAGGGGCCATGCACAGCAACCAGTTATTGAGGGAGATGTGTGGCATCATCCTTGCCACAGCCTACTAGCACTCCCTTCGTAGCTCGAATTGTAGGTTAACAATTACGTAGTTCAAGAGATCCACGATGTCATGAGGGAAGACTGAGACAATCGCTCATGAAGATTCTAAAGGGTGTGAAATAAGGAAGGGTCCTTATTCCTTAGAGACCCTTAGTATCCCACAAGGTCTCCTAATGGAGTATTGACTCCAAGGGTTGGACAAATACCAAAATCAGCCAAAGGCACGTGGCACCCTTGGAGCATGTAGTGTGTGTTGGTGCCGAATTGATCATACCAGGGTCCTTCTCAGGTTACCAACAAAAGGCACCGAGTAGTCTAGAGCACTGACATTTTCATATCCTCTGAAGAGAAGAAGTCTCACTTGAACTGCAACCAAGACAAGAATATAAGGAAGGGCAAGGAGAATACTTAAGAAGGTTTCCATAATCTTCAAATTTCACCATGATCTTGCGCAAGAAAGACTAACCACAGAACATATCTGAACTTATTCATAACTCAAAATAAAGAAAATCGAGTTGCGATGTCATTTGTAAACAGATACAACGCATCGATCTTATCAAGCATAAAGAAGTGAAGTACATAGATGATTCATAATCATAAACACAGAATGACATAGTATATTTCAAAATTTTAGGTCCTTCCATATATATTATCAAAAGAGGTTCTCAGATATAATCTCACAGATACAAATCAATACTTTGTTACAAGCTTCTGGCTTCAGAATCATGCCTTAGAGCTCTATCTACCCTTTTCCCCAAAATGTATACAAGTTACAATCACAGAACCTTTAATATATATGTGCCCTCTATACCATCTACCCCTCTATATCAGCTATGCCATCTAACCCTTTACAATCATATGCATCTCATAGATATAGGCTGAGTGGGATCTTCTAGATTTAGACTCTGCATGATTTCTTGTTCTTGTTCTATTGTAACTTATTTTTCATTGTTGGTGTTGCATTGTCCCTTTTCGCAACCATTTTTTGTTTCTTTGCTTGCTCCACTGTCCAACTTCTTTGTGGCTTTTGCAACTTGTGTTTGACAAAAATTGGGACTGTATTCCTCCGTGTGCAGCTTCTAACCAAAAACAAAGGGCCCAATAGGCTCTGACCACAATCCTTGACTCGACCTCGAGTCAAGTCCTTGGCTCTTTTGCAGATTCTAGGAATTCATGTTTCTTTCCTTTGTCCTCTGTCTCCACTTTTCTTTCATATTTTGCTTGCACTTTTTTCTTTTCCTCCTCTTTAAATGAAGGGACCAACTCTGGGACCAACTCCAAGGCCCACTTCCTGACTTCTTGAAAACCCACAATTTTGTCTTGCCACTTCCTAGGAAGGAGTGAGGCCTCAACTACGAACTGTTGAGTTGCATATATAATGCATCCTTTAGGCTTGGATGCGACTAGGGAGTTCCATTCAGAATTATCTATAGCATCCACATGATGCATCTGCATGTACGATGTCTGAACGACCGATCAAAATTCACACAACTCTTTCTTAGCTACTGCTTGCACTTCAAACAAAGCATTCAGATCGTTGTCTTCCTGCTGGATCTAATCGAATTTATCATGCTTCTCCAACGGATCCATGGTGACTACAACTTCTTCGTTGAGTGATTGTATCCTTGTGCGCACATCCTCTAGATTTTGGTTGTGCCTTGCAATGATTCCCATTAAATCGCTGAATTCGCGAAAGATCCTCGTGCATTCGACTGTGTGTTTGTGCAGTGCTTCTCTGGCATTGTTTCCTTCTAGAACTACTTTCTCCATCTGCTCTTGCAGCTTCTTAGGTTGTTGTTCTTCTTCCCGTTGGCTTTCCCACAATTATGCTTCCAAGTTCTCTGCATGAATGGCCAGCTGTGACCATGCTCCCTAGAGTAGCTCGATCTGATGCTTAGGATCTCATGCGGCACTGGATTCTGAAAATTGTGGTGTTTCCTTCCTTATCTCTAGACGGGATTCAAAAAGCTTCTCCTGGACTCTTTCAAATTTCTACTCCACCTAGATCTTGGCATATTGCTCCTGTGTCTTTCATGCTTGGGAAAGGAGTGCTTCCTCCCTTTCAAACTATGCATCTCTTTCGGCCTGCTAGAGCCACTTCTCTAGTTAATCATTTGAGGCTCTGATCATCCCGACCAACTGTGTTGTTCGCCATTGTGTGAGATCAACAAAAGAAGGGGTGGCCACCCTGGGTAATCGGACCTGCAGTGGGAGTCCACTGGCCATTGAATTCTCTGAAGGTGTCTCCACCTTCTATTATCATGTAGATGGGCCTGGCGCAATTCTCAACCTCAGTGCTAATGGTAGGAAAGGTAGTAATTTTGTTCTGGCCAGGAAAAGCTGCATCAACTCTGCACACTATTGTGGGTTTTGGAGGACTAGCTTCGTTTTTTCCTGCATCGATGTTGCACTATGTCCTGATGCCGTATCAGGTTCCTTCTGAACCTCTGGTACCTCTGCCTCTTTGTGGACCTCATCTTCTGGAGTTGCACTCTTTTCGATAGAACCCTCAACCTTAGTCATTGAGGAAGCGATATGAGGACTTATGACTTGCACATTTGGTACATTTTTCATATCCATTGAAGGAGGAGTGTCCTGAATTGGCACAAAGGGGATAATTTGTTGGCTCTGGGCTTCGGGGTTTGGCCCAGTGAGTTCTAGTCTTTGTTTGAGTATCTCGGGGTTTGGACAAGTGAGTTATGGTCTCTGCTTGGGTATCTCGAGGTCGTCCAACTACATGGGCTCTGGGTCAGTATTTTAGGATGGGAAGGTGATTTCTCAAGGTGGTGACTGGGGTTTTTGGGGTGATGGGCTTTGTTCAGTAAGGATGGTTGTGGATGAAGTGGTATCAAGCTCAGGTTCGTACTAGATATCAATAATGTGGGTTGATCAATCCGTTGATCGAGTGTGAGGAATGGTGGATGATATTGGTTGGGGATTCAGAATCTTACTTGAGGAGATCCTCATCCTAGGTTTCTTAGCCAATGGGTCTCTGATGAAGGCAACGCTGAGAATTTAGTTGACATCCATACCTGTCAACATGGATTGCTCTGGAAGTTGTGGGAACATGGGTAATGTTCTATTTTTTCACTCCAACGGCTGCGTCTCTTCCTCCTCCTTTGAATCTATCTGTATTGGAGCTTATTTCTTTTGTTCCTCTGGGCCCGAGCTTGGTCCTACCCCTGCTTCCTGGCCCCTATTCTTCAATATCTCTGCCGATAGAATGTTGTTCATCCCCGACTTGTGCAAGTTGCATTTGAATCCTAGCCATGACATGAACTGCTTATCAAAGGACTCTTCATCCAGGTAAAATGACAACATCTGGGTGTTGAATTCTTCTCGCCTGGCCTTCCTTGGCCATACAAATGTGTGGTGGTATTTCATGTTGAATGCAATGTTCCACATTTTGAGGTTGAGCAATTCCTATGGAATGTGAAACCTCTGAGTTGTGTCTAGCAACATGTTGTACCATTTCGAGAACATTGTGTTGTTGAAGGCAGTGTTCTCTGAGTCCGACCTTGAGTGCCAAGGCTCTAACATATTTTCTAATCACCCCTTATCTACTGGCGATAGTGGTCTACCTACGGGTGACGTCCACTTCAACATAGTGAACGCAAATAACAAGTATCCATAAGTGAAGGTCATTCCCTTTTCTTGAGCTTCTTCACAAGCCACCATGAGTTCTTCCAGTAAATAACTGCACCATTTTAATGCAGCGCCATTGAAGCAAATATATTCCATCGATAAGGCATCCAATGTTCATTCTCCTTTTTAATAAGACAGCATGACCTTTCTAGCAATTACATAGAAAGAGGTCCTGACTGTCTCAGGTAGAATGGGGTAAATATTAGTTGTGCTCCCCCCCGCTTTGCATATGAAATCACTCATATAATTTGGTTCCCGCTTTTTCTTCCCATGCTTGTTGGGACCCTGAAATCCTTTGGACACGTCCTCACCTTCGATGGATAGTCTAGTAAGATGACGGATGTCCTCCGTGTGAATTGGATATTTTCTATCCAACCATAGGATTCTGTCATGTACCCTGCTAATGAGGAACTTGGTACATCTGGAAACCTCTCCAGTGGTGCTGAAAACTGGAAAATCTCTAAGATTCATAATAGTGGAGTTAAATAGATTAGTGAACTTCATCTTTGGCACAAATTGCATTCCTCCCAACTCGTCTGGAGAGACACTCCAAAATACATTGATGTTCATCTGCGGGAACAGAACCTGGTCTATCAAGTCGAGGTCAAGGAATTTGACTTGCTCGACCTTCCCTTTGAGATCGCCCACAATCTCCACCTGGGGGTCATAGGGCTCGTCCAAGACTGCATCCTTAGAAACTACACTTCTTCTCCCTATAGCTCTTGGTTGGGGATTCAGAATCTTACTTGAGGAGATCCCCGTCTTGGGTTTCTTAGCCAATGGGTCTCTAATGAAGGAAACACTGAGAATTTCGTTGACATCCATACCTGTCAACATGGATTGCTCTGGAAGTTGTGGGAACATGGGTAATGTTCTATTTTTGCGCTCCAGTGACTGCATCTCTTCCTCCTCCTCTAAATCTATCTGTATTGGAGCTTCTTTCTTCTGTTCCTCTGGGCCCGAGCTCGGTCCTACCACTACTTCCTGGCCCCTTTTCTTCAATAGATCCATCGATAGAATGTAGTGCATCCTCGACTTGTGCAGGTTGTATTTGACTCCTATCCATGACATGAACTTCTTGTCAAAGGACTCCTCATCCAGGTAAGATGACAGCATCTGGGTGTTGAATTCTTCTCGCCTGGCCTTCCTTGTCCATACAAATGTGTGGTGGTGGTAGTTCATGTTGAATGCAATGTTTCGAGTTTTGAGGTTGAGCAATTCCTAGAGAATGTGAAACCTCCGAGTTGTATCTAGCAACCTATTGTACCATTTTGAGAACACTGTATTGTTGAAGGCAGTGTTCTCTGAGTTCGACCTTGAGTGCCAAGGATCAAACATATTTTCTAATCACCCCTTATCTGTTGGTGATAGCAATCTACCTACGGGTGACATCCACTTCAACATAGCGAACGCAACTAACAAGTATCCATAAG
>JASDQU010393227.1:0-10026 GCA_032191745.1 Picea mariana | reverse complement strand
GGGGAGGGTTTTTTCAGCTTTGTCTATGACCAATCGAACACTGAAATGTGGTTGTCATCTAGCAGTTTGTTTTTATCTTATTTTCTTTCTTACTCACATAATCCCAATTAATATATTTTCGACTACCAACAGAGGTCATTGGGACCTTGCCGGATTCAAGCCTTGACTGAGCCAAGGAGGCACAGGGTTTCCTTCACCATTCGGCTCCCCTGCTCGCAGGAAAGGATTCGGGGTCCCAAAAACAAGATTTCAGGCTCTCCGGCTGGATTCCTGGACACTGCACGCTTCGAAGCCAAGGACCAGCTCGTCACGATCCGCACTATCTCTAGGGAATGTATTGAATATTTCAGCATCTTCTCCCATGACATATTAGTATTGTGCACACAGAGACCATTTCAACCATGAGAAAATCACAAAATAAATAGTTTGGGAAAAGTTAATGGAGAGCAGTTCATTGGCATTGTTGTTTTTTCATAGATATGTGGTGCCCACTGCCCATTATTCCATGTACTTGTGGCCTGAATTCCACGTTTCTTACTAGTTTTACTACAAAGCATTAGTTCTCCTCGCTGTATTTAGAGGTGTTGCGTTCAAAGAGTTAATGAAATTCATGCGACATTAAATTCTGGTATTAGCTGTACCAACTCCTTCTATCAGTTAAGAAAAGGAAAGAGAGAACTACTTTGAGAAAAGATAATTATGAAGCAGAGTTTATTGGCACTAATTCTACAGTCATGTCTTTTCAGACTGCAGAAGCTCGATTTGTTGTGGCTTCTTCTTTCTACTATTGACCTTAAGGATTTGAATACATCAACAGGTAGGTATGAATGATAGGATTGTGCCCTAACGCCAAATTAAATTTAGTTTTTGACTATAGAAATTTGACATGTTTTTAAGTATATATATATATATATATATATTCCTACAATTTTGTAGATGTATTAGTCGAAGGTCCAGAAGGTGGGGGATTGGATCCAGGTATTGATGAAAGTAGGGAAAATAATATCAACATCCCTTATCCGTTGGCCACTTACCCCTATCACCCCAGTTCCCAATGGGCATTAAAAACACCACTAACAATATGTTGTATTTTTTTCGATTTTTTTTTAATTATTAGATTTTATTAGTCCCTGCATTAGACATAGAGGGACTATAGAACTCTATAATTTGTTGACCTCATATTAGATTGTCCATTGACCACAAATATTTCCATATTATCTATTGTTGGAACGAGGGAACTGAAAACACCGATTTTTGTATAATAAAAAGTACCATATTTGTGATGATCTGATTGGAGAACGGATTGGAGGTCTTATTGTCGTCTTCACTATTCCAATGTTATATATGTTGGCGTATCCAAAGTATTTCATCGTATATGGTCTTTTTGAATCATATATTTTCTTATGCATTGGTCGAAGGTGGATTAATGCTCGCATTAGCTCAAATGTTTTCTTTAACATTTTTTGCTAGCTAGAATACATTCTCTAGCATATTACTATGTGTGATTTTTGCTTTATTCTTGCATGCTTTGAGAGAACAGGCCTACCATGCTGCATTTTTTATTAAATGTTTGCACAGGAATATGCCCTTCGATGGTTCTGATAGTCTTAAGTGTTTATCTAACAGGTCTGGAAGTCTTAAATGTTTATTGTACAGAGGTGTTGCAATACAATTTCGTTCCATTTTTTTGATGGTGTTGTTTGCAGTGAAATTGTGCTAAATTGTTCTCCACCGACATCACTGGTTCAGTGGTCGATGCTTGTTCACTGGTTCGTTCCATGATTATTGTTTTTATTTGATTCAACTTTGAAAAGTTGAGGTCCTACAGTTGTAGTTGGACCTCTTCGTGGTTATTCACTAGTCTGTTGTTCTTCAACTTTGCGAGTTGTTAGACCTGTTGTTGCGGTTTGCAATTTTTTGGGCTGAGTTGTTGTCATCCCTCGTTGATGGGTAAGTTTTTGTGCCATTGTTTCATTGGTATTTTTCAATGGTGGGAGTCCCTGCCTCGAAATTATGTTGTAGACCATCTTTCTCTATGCTCTTAATTTCTATTCCTAGAAACAATGCATCTTCATATGTTGGTTGCCACGTCCATAGCTATTTCGAAAATTGCAATGCAGAGGAGTTTTCAAAAAGTAGTTCGGAGCTATCACAAGACAGAACCATCCGTTGGGGTGCAGATGCAGGGAATGCTTTTATTCTTTGGGTCAAAAAATTGCGTCCAATTGTTTCCTTTGTCCCGTCCTTTCTATTTTGCAGAACTTTTTCTAGTTCTGAGAAGCTTGTAGGATGCACACCATGAATAGGTTCAAATCGATCTTTCTGCTAAGTAAATTTATGGTGTTATTTATTTGCGTTGTTTCTTTTTGTTTGGTTCACTTTCCAGTGTGGATTTGTTTTCTTATCATTTGCTATAGGGACTAGAGAGGATTGAAGTTGACAAGAAGAAGGTTGAAAGATACATACGGGGATTGGTACCTAGTTCTGCACTTGAAGTTTTCCTATTTTTCTTTCCTTTTTTATTTTTCCTACTTTTATTCTTTTTTTCCCCTTTTCTCTGTTTTCATGCAAACTGAAAGTATCTAACCAACAACTTTAAAATGACAGTTCAAAATATGAAAGAAGTAGTAGATGTTGACTCGTATAAAATAGATACACACTCCATTATACATGACAACATTGACAAGGTTTTGCATAGCAATGGACCTTTTAGATTGGATGCATTCTCGTATACTACATGA
Source organism: Picea mariana (assembly GCA_032191745.1). Taxonomy (NCBI): domain Eukaryota; kingdom Viridiplantae; phylum Streptophyta; class Pinopsida; order Pinales; family Pinaceae; genus Picea; species Picea mariana. Next base: position 7,285 of record JASDQU010393227.1, on the reverse strand, counting down.
GATTTCCTTTTCGATGCATTTTAGGTTTTACTGCATTTTCGTTATTCATCGATTGACCTGCGTAATGGATTGATAGATTGTTTCTTGGGTTGTTTAAAAAATGGCGATGTTGAGGCATCAGAATCGTATGAATATGAACTGGAATATGCTTTTATTCGACAGTTGAATGGAATACATGATGTCGCTATGTATTTTTCAAAGATGCAGTTGTCTGCATCTCCAGTTCTACGTACACATGAGAGGGGAATTTGGAGAGATACATTTTGTATATGGTGGTTGTCTAACTAGCTCAATATATCAATTGGAATATGGTCATTGATAAGAAATTCAAGATATCTACTATTCAAAAGAACTGCTTCTGACAATCCATATTGCATCTTGTTCCATGATGCCAATGTTGTCAGTTGTCATTATGAACCACTATTGTACAGAAAAATGTTCCTATGCAATGTTGAAGAAGCTCATATTTAGTTGACCCTCATTTGCAAAGACCTTGAATCACAGTGGAAATGGATTATGCATCGCATAGACTACCATGGTTTACATCTAGGAACAATTGTTGTGTCTAGCTGTGGAGATAGTCTGATCAATGCAATTTGTTGTTTCCTAGAAGCGAATTTCGATTTGCAGTCGTTGTGGATTTACACTATATAGTCCTTTTGCAATGCAATTATAGGCAGCAACCAATAGGCTTTTAGGTTCTCGCATCAACACCTTTTGCCATATCTCCTACAAAATATGTTGACAATTGGAAGTTGGCAAGAATACCTTGTAAACATGACACTACCATATGAAAAAGGGAATGTGGAGGGTTGTAGATTCTATTTGCAATGGTTTTCTATCATTTTCAGAGTAATTATCCAAGTTTGGTCGGCCTTTCCAAGTGGCATTGTCCATTCATGGTATATTGATTAAAATTACAATCAAACAATTGACATCCTCTCATTGAAAACATATATAACGCATATCTATTATGAAACTTTGCTTGGACATATCAGTGGTTTAGGGTTCAATGTCCATGGCAGCCAAACTGCATTAAATATGCATATGCATGACATGCTTTTTAGTGAGAATGAAACTCCTCCTGGTTGCGATATGGCCATACAGGGCTTGAACAAAAAATCCATGTGTGAAATTCATCAAAATTGTGATGAGGCCATACAGGGATTAAACACAAAATGTAGAGTAAATAATCACAACTTGAAAAAATTTATGCATAAAATTTGTCCCAGTTGTGATGAGGCCATACACCCCTTAAACAAAAAATGTACACTAAGTTATCATAACCTGAATCATAGTTAAATTTATTCCAGTTGCCATCAGGTCATTGTGCCCTTGGACAAGAAATGTAGAATAAGTTACCAGAACTTGAAAAAGGTCATGCACGAGAGAAAAAAATACCTGTCTACGCTTCCTTTTAGAGAGAAACTCACATATCACAATCTAGAGAAATTTGTCCATGCACAATAGAACAAAAACAAGTACGGTCGCATATCCCAGAATGGTCATGCAATTGTCACATTTCATGGCCTAGAAGTAACACCATGCAGTACTACCAATGAAAACTAGCAAACACATTCTACTCATACTTCCCAGAGAAAGAAAAATGCAAGATAGACCTACATGAAACAAATTAAAGACACTCCTTCCATTGCATGTGCAATTTGTGAACAATTGAATTTCTCAAAAAATAGTAAGTATTTCATGCCTGATTTGCAAGCAGAATACCTATGCTTGACAAGGCACGATAAATCATTTTCCAGTGGAAAAATTTGTCTTCCATGCAAATGGTCTCCTGAAAATGGAAAACTGCCACAATGTGCAACCCTTGACCAAATAAGATGTAATACACCACTATTATATGTAAGTGTAGTTACAGAACTTGAGGAGAGAATTGTGTCTTTGTGAATTGCATTTGCACAAATCAGGCCTTGGGGCTATAAACGACCCCGAATGGGCTTAACAGGATCAATTATTAATGTGAGTGTTCAGCTAGATGTTGTGCAAAAATACTTGCTACAATTTATTAGTGATACAATGACAATTCCTATGGCTCTGAAAAGACGCTTTTGATACAAAAATTTGTATCACACAGGAAAACTGCGTGTCCATGTTTTTATGAAAGCATTATAGGAATTACGTTCTAGGGCCCTATACAAAGAACATAACATTTGTATAAATGAGAACTAGAACAATTTTCTTGTAGAAGAGGATGCCAACTCTGTAGAGACTCTTGAAAATGCTAGTTAATTTGATACAAGTGACGAATCGGAGAATGAAACACCTGCTGAGACATTGGTGCATGGATTCACTGATTCACATTGCATTCGTGACTTGCAAGAAAAGATTGTCGAAATTGCACCTACTGAGGGGCAACGTCCACTTGGAATATTCAAGTACAAATTCATTCAGGAAATGAACTTTCCAACACTCCTCTATGGAGATCCACGTGCCACTGACATTACAGAATGATTCATTTATCATAAAATAGTCCGATGGGAGTTGCTACATTCAAGTGATAACTTCTTCTATCACATAACAAATTTGTTTTTCAAAACAATGCTCATAATAATAGAGAAAGTTCTCTCCTGCATGTGGGTTCAAATAAGAAAAAGACAATTACAAGGAAGAAATTTGTTGGCCAAGGATGTCAAGTAGAAAGTAAACCTAGAAAAAAATATGAAATATGATATTGGATACATAGATTTCAAAAACATTCGCACCTCTCCTGACTATTTGCAATAAAACAAAAAAATTGTTTTTGCAATGATCCGACAATTGGGCCTGCCAACATTTTTTATCACATTTACAAGTGCAGAGCATTGCTAGGATCCATTGGTAGCTGTCGTATCTGACCTACATAGGAACATGAAACATGAAAAACAAACCGATACACTAGAAAACAATCACATTGACTACCTCATAAGAAAAGACCCAGTGACATGTACTCGCTACTATAGACATAGAATAAATTCTTTGAGACAATTGGATATGCCATGATGAAATGTTTTTCGGAAAAATATCATACTATTTTTTTGTGACTAAATTCCAGAATAGGAGAAATGAACATGACCACACACTGTTGTGGATAGAGGGTGCACCAGTCTATGGAGATAACAACAAATCAGAAACTAAACAATTTGTCGAGAAATACTTAACATGCAACACAAATCATTTGGATCCAGAACTTGCCAAAATTCATAGACATTACCATACACGAAGTTGTAGAAAATGAAAAAAACTCGCATTGTAGATGCCACTTTCTCATGCTGCCAATGAGAGCTACAAGAATCATAGAGCCACTTAGTTTAGAGGACAATGGTGTTGTTGAGAAATCTAAATCCGTGTTCACATTTCTAGAACAAGGAGAATTTGACGAGTTGATGAGATTCGATGCGTTCTTAACATAGCTAAATCTATCAGAGAATGAGTACATCAAATCCCTACAATGTATGCTTAAGAAACCAACAATTTTACTTAAATGTGAAATTTCTCATATTTGGAACAAAAATTTCTCCAAGGGCATGCCATTTATGTGGAAAGCAAATATAGATGCGCAGTACATGCTCAAAGCATATGTTGTAGCATTCTACTATACCTTGTATATAAAAAAAATTGACAAATCTATGACAAGTGCATTCAGAAGAATACACAAAGAACACGAAATAAGTCATATTGATGCCATACAAATGATACACACACTTGGAAACACATTGCTTAATCTTCAACAAATGTCTTCTCAACAAGCAATTCACATTGCACTTTCCCTACCCCTCACTTTTAGTTCAAGAAAATGTGTCTTTATAAACTCATCTCCACTTGAAAAATGCACATTTCTGCTTAAACCACCGGTTTTGCTAGAACAAGAGCCTGGCAATTCAAAAGACGTGCTATGCCGCTCTATTGTTGATTATTACCTCCAGGTTCCATCTCCTATTAGGCATATCTTCTTAGTAGAATTCACATCGCATTACAAAAAAAATGGTGCACCCATATAAAAAAAAAACCTTTATGATACGGTTTGTCAAATACAATAAACATTCTGACTATGAAAACTATTGTAGAGAAAAATTGTTGTTGTATGTTTCATTCGATGACTTCTCAAATACAATAAACATAACTTCTCTACATGGGAGGCTTCATATGTTTCCTCTGAGACTATAGTGCACATCAATGAAGCTAGATTTACCTACAATGTTAATACAACATGGGGTGATCTAGAAATTGTAGTTAATGAGCTAGAAAACCTTGTCATTCCTGATGAGACATTCACAAATCGAAAAACAACTAGAAATCCTTGTGAGTCTTATGACTTTCAAGCAGATTTTCCTCATCTTCCAGCAGGTGCAGGTGAAAAACGTATCAATCTTGATTTTCAAGTCACAAAACATCCTTTCCTAATTGAAAATAATGAATACCATAGAATTAGACATCTATTGAATCGAGAACAACAAACAATTGTAAAGGACATTGCTCTTAAAAAACGCTTGAACATGGACACTTCTGTGCACTTGTTCCTTATAGGCGGAGAAGGAACAAACAAGACATTCACAACGAAAGAACTATTCCAAATTCTTATATGAATATATGATTCAAACAATTCCTCTAATCCTATGAAACCAAAGGGCCTAATATTTGCATACATAGGAAATGATGCATATAATGCAGGTGGAACAACAGTCCACTCGGGATTTTTAATGCCTTTTAACAAGTCACGGTTTCTTCCACTTAGAAAGGAAATTTTGGATACATTGTCTAAGATTTATGAGGAACTCCAAATTTTATTTATAGATGAACCATCTTTGATTGGAAGTCCATTCTTTTATTCCATTAACAACCAACTAAGAAGCATAAAACATGTGCACACGAAATACTTTGGAAACATTGACATGATATTCTGTGGGGATCTTTACCAGGCACAGCCCATCCAATATTATTTGATATTTGAACAACCTACCATTAACATAGAAACAGTGACACATGACTTCTGGAGATACAATATTAAATGCTTTGAATTGCATACTACAATGTGACAGACATATGAAACATTCATTCCAATTTTGAATAGAATGCGGACACACAACCAAACATATGATGACATAACATATATCAATTCAAGGTGCTTGCAGCCTTCACTAACAGACCTAACGTTCCCTTCCCTGTTCTACACAAATAAGGATGTTGCAATGCATAACAGCCACATACTATCTCTCACTCCTAGCGATGATATCATCATCAATTCAATTGACTTGGAATAAGACAACCATGGAAATATGCCACATCATGAACATATAACCACTTTACCTTTGCATCTTGTCCTCAAATTAGAAATGTTGGTTGAAATATATTCCTGTAACTATGATTCACAGGATGGCTTGGTCAATGGTGCATATGGAATACTGAAAGGCTATACGAAAACATAAAAGATTGATGTCCTTTGGATTAAGTTCCATGAACCACATATAGGAAAGCGACAAGCAAACAACTTGTCTTATCTATATAATTCAAACACTCGAAGCAATTGGACACATATTTTTCAAATATCAAAGATAGTATCAACATCAACAAAGATAGGTGGACTGAAAATTCAAAAACAATTTCCGATTAAACTTGCATGTGCACGTACAGTCCACAGATCGTAAGGAATAACACTGCATTTAAGCCCGTTGGAATTCAGATACATGGACCTGTATACACAACATTTTCCTCTGTTATAAGCATAGTCTCCTTGTATTGACTAAGTCCTCTTAATAAAGATAAATTCAAAGTCAAACAAAAATTTGATATTGAAATGGAACAATTCAGGACCACCGCAAAATAGCAACTGCACTATGATTACCAATTCATACAAACAAATTAATCTATATCAATTCTCTCGCTTAACACACGTAGCTTAAATGCACACATGAATGATACACTCAATGACTATGATACAATGCAATCTGATATTCTGTGTTTGCAGGAAACATACATGGCATTGTGCATGCAGAACAAAGAATTCCCAAATCACAATTGCATATCAAGTTACATTACACATGGGGTGATTATATTGGTGAAAAAACATGTACCAATTTTGGAGCATATAAATATCGAAGAAAAGAATGTTGAGGTGGTGCTTGCAAATATTTTTTTCCATGAAACAAAAGTTGCAATATTGAATTTGTATGTTGCTCCCCATGCAACATTCTCCAACATAGTAGATGTTATTTCCAATGCATTGGGCCATTTCCATATGAACAGACCCATTGTGCTTTGAGGAGACTTCAATATTGGCATGCTACAAAATAATGACAGAACAAAAGAATTGGAAAACTACATGTGCAAATACAGTCTCTGCTTTCTTTTGAACACACAAGCCATCTACAAAACACATTTATTGACCATGTGTGGTCAAATGTGTCAATTATTCAATACAATATGTTTATCTTAGACACATATTGGTCTGATCACGATACAATTGGTATTGCAATTGAATTATGAGATATACATCAAACATTTTACAAAGTCATATTTCTATGTTTAAAAGCATATTCGTATAGCTTGTTGCAAAAAAAAAAAAAATATCCAGCTTTCTAGTTTTCCATGATTTGTACACATACTGGTCTGGTCACCATACAGTTGGTGTTGTACTTGAATTATAAAATATACATTATGCAAAAGAAACAAAAAAGGTACATCCTTCTAAAAACTATTTGTTACTCTATTCATCTTATTCTATTTTTTTTAATATATGTACATAGTACTTGCATTTTTCTTTACATGTTAACTTGTGTTCATATTCCTTTTGTTTTGTATTTTTGTTCATAGAAACAAACCAGAAAACTAGATGCCACAAAGAACTCTTAACCAGAGATGTAGAGAAATCCATACAAAGGTGCATTTTTCTGCCCGTGTTCCATATTAAATAGTTTTTTGTTTACTCTATCTCTATTTGTTGAACTGGTTTGCAAATGTGTTTTTTTTTTTTTTTGCACCTCCTTCGACACTCCATATCTTCCTCTACATTCACATGTCTTCATGTATGTAATACATATTCAATGTTGAGCTCACTAGTCCCGAAGTCCGTCTGTCAATTTGTATATCGAGGAACTACGAATGTTGTTTGGAGGACGTAGAACAATAGAAGTGCAATGTTGAGCTAGCCAACCCGCAAGTCCTCTTGTCACTTTGTATATCACACAATTATGGATACTATTTGTAGGACATGGAACATTAGAGGCCCAGTTTAGAGCCCACCAGCCCACAAGTCCACGATCCAAAAAAATGGCTAAGTACAGAATAAGGG
>JASDQU010393215.1:0-10925 GCA_032191745.1 Picea mariana | reverse complement strand
CGACGATGTAAATCTGGACAAAATCGCTATATTTTGTTTAATTAAATTGCATTTTTGAATGCATAAATGGATTCAACGTGCTGAAAAACCCCGGAGGCACTTGGATTATACAAACTTAGCCACTCAAATATGCAGATCGAACAATTCCTCACTAGATTTCAGGGAAATTCAAATGGAAAAAATCATCAGAAAACTTCCAAAAGGTAGAACGTTTAGACTACACTCTTTTTATCTAATAAATTTTATAGGTGAATCTCTATTTTCCTAATGAGTGAATAGAGATGGTAAGGTTTTATTCACCCTACAATTTTTTTGGGTATAGTTTCCATCAAAATAAGAAACCTTTTATCTAGTACATTTTATAAGTGAATGTTTAAGTATATATATATTTTTGACAATTATGAAAAAATCTCTATTATTAGGTGAATAAGACGGGTAAGGTTTTATTTACCTTGCAATTTTTTTTGGGTATAGTCTCCATCAAAATAAGAAACATTTTATCTATAAAATATATAGGTGAATCTAGTTAAATATTTATTAGTCCCTGCCGGAAGGCTTGGGACTATACTCATGATTTCATGATTGATTTGACATTAATTTATGGTTGACTTTAAAATTTTGAGAAATTCTAATGTTTAACTTAAGAAGTTTCAATTCATATATTTTAAAATAAATAAAAAAATATATTTGTTACAATTTTATTGGCAAGTTTCAATTCATATATTTTAAAATAAATAAATAAATATATTTGTTACAATTTTATTGGCTGATAACTTTGAAGTGTTATTGCCGGCTTCTCCCAATACTTTAATTAATGTTTATTTCACCGATCCCAAAAATCTCCCTTATCAGACTCAGACTATCGACATTTATGTCTACAACCGCCATAATAATTTTCTGGGCAAGGTTCGGATTCATGGAAGTTGCATTGTGAAGCAGGGGGAGGAGAGTTTGCAGAGGTTCCCACTGGAGAAAAGGAGTTTCATTTGTGTTTGAGCTTTTGGGTTTTCTTGGCGGAAGAGCAACGTGCATTGCAACAGTTCTAAGTTCTCGATCTGAGCTTTGGGTAGCAACCATTCTGGATACAATTGTTTGAGCTCTGATAATAGAGTTGCAAAGATGTTGGCAGCAACTCAGAAGGATGAAAAGAAGGACCAAGCTCTGAAAAATCACGTGGGTCATCCCCAAACAGGTAGAGATTGCCCATTTACACTTCTCAACTCTCCTATCTCTCATACCCAGTAAGTCTTCATGCACATCCTAATTCTTTTCTTGCTCATGTTTACGATATCAACTGAAGTAAACCTCAACACGACAATTTCTGGAAATTATCTTGCCTACATTTTACCCTAAAATTTCCAGGACGTGGGCAACTCTTTCTTTGGACCGGGGTTCTTTTTTTGTTTTGATGGGTGCGTTTGTTAGTTTTTAGATTTGATTTGTCCTGTAATATTGTATAAGAATAACTTTATTTACCTGAAGCCTCTGTACAGTTTTGCATAGATTCATAGAAGTTTCATAGTTTGTAGATGCCCTCATGACAGAACCCTCTACCATCGACAGACTCTTGAGATCTCAATTCTATTTGTACAAGCTAGCTCAACTCATCATAGCCCTTCACTTACAAAATTCCAAAATTTACAAAACAGAGAACTAGACATTTTCACTAGAAACTTAAAGTCTCTACTGAAAACAGAAAGTGTATAACCCAAGAGGAAGATCAGTTCTATGGGCTGGTAGGGATAGCTCTCTTATGATTCTGAGTTTTACCCTCTTCTCCTGTGGCTCCTGCCACTGGTCTGCCGTCTTCAGATAACAGTTAGGTTTTCAGGATGGGCAGGTCACCTTGCAGTTGCCTCAGAATGGCACTATCAATGTCTTTGCCAATAGACAGTTGTTGGACTTGGCTATAGATGTTCCACAGGTCAGTGTTCAGTTTTTTGCTCGGATCACCCATCTTGGATTCCACCTCATCGACATCTTCTTTTTCAAACTTCGATAAAAGTTCCAACTTGAGCTCAATGTTCTGTAAACCCAGAATTACCTGATCCCATTTGTCTTTGTTTAGCTCCATTTTTCTTTCGATATTGTTTCCACTGGTTTCAATTGATTTGTCCACAACTTTTAGGCACACGGTGACATTCTCCCACAGAGATCTTATTTTCTGCTGGAGCTGTTCCAGGGTAAGGGTGGGTATCTTTTGTTTTCTCCCCATGCGAGCAAAAAGGGGGTTGGTCTCTCCGTGGCACTTATCAAGCGTATACTCCTGTGCATCTCCTCCAGATGTTCAGATGAGAGTGAGGAATGCGAAGGAGATAGGGTTGATTGGAATAAGGAAAGGGTGATCACAGAGGGGTGGGGGGTGTGGCAGGGGGAACGTGCCTCCTTGGAATTAAAGCCATCGTCAAGTGCGAAATATTCATTTTCCCTCAACGTGAAGCAAATTATGCCTTTTTCCTTTTCCCCCATTGTGAAACAAATTATGCTTTTTTCCTTTTCCCTCAATGTGAAACAAATTATGCCTTTTGCTATATTTCGTGAATCTAGGTGACATCATCAATAGTCATGTCAATTTATTTATTCCAGTGATGGGTTTGATAAATTGATTCGATCTATCCTCCCAACCGTCTGACTCTTTGACTTAAAGGTCTAGTTTGATTTGGGTGAGATCAGAATTTTGTATCGACTGCTCGTTTTGATACCCAGTTTGCTATTTTGTTAGTCAATATTCTGGCATTGTTGAAGCTAAAGTGTCGTTCCTCAAGGATCTTTTTGTTCCAGTCAATATTACTTTTCACAACCAATGCAACCTTGTTGCCTTCTTTTTCAGAATATCAGTCAAGAGGTTTGAGTCCCTCTGATTTCTACGAATTGGTAATTATGGGCCATGCACAACTTAATCCCTCGGCTAGGGTCACAGCTTCTACTTGGTTATCTGAGGCTTTGCCATATCTAAAATACATGAACATGATTTCTCCTGCTTGATCCTGATTACTCCACTTCTTCGTGCTTCGCGTGGATTACCACTGGCAGCTCCATCAAAATCGAGGTTGTAACTTTTAGTTTCTAGTAGGGCCTAAGGTGGCTTCAAGCCCAGCTTGAGTCTTAATCTATATCCATCGAGGGTATGGATTATGTCTTAATCCATTATATATTATTTATTTATTTTCGTTTCCTGTCTTAGGAGATGCTCTAGGCTCTCCTTCATTGCTCTTATTGTTTTATTTTAGAATCTCATTAACCTACTTTGGTCACTCGTGGACATCAACATATTTTCTTTTCATTTCAAGATATATTTTAGAAATTCTATGATTACCATTGAACCTCAAAATTATGGGTGCAACTACCACGATGTTTTTGGTTTTGCAATACTTTTATGAATTTTCTCTGTCTGGACATGACACTACCTACAACAAGTACAACACATGGTAAATTTAGACATACTATTTGGAGTTCCCTTACACTTCTATGTCTCAATAGCCTCGAGGTTTGCATAGGGATATCCCTTCGATCAAGTCTTCTGCCTCTGCTTGATTTCTAGAGGCCTTATTCATGAACTTCAGAAAGTTATATCAAATTATGCCATCCTTATCCATGAAGACCCTGCTTGCTTCTGCTATGCTAGGGTTTAGTTCTGTCATCCTTTGGTGGAAGCCAAGGTGCTTGTCCTACCCAGCTTTTTATGGACTGCCCCTTAATGGTGGACACACACACAAATTAAAATCTATTATTTATATGGTCATCAAATAGTTACTTTCACAGATTATTCGAGTATACAATCTGATTTTTGATGTGTTTTTTTATTTCAGTTTTCTACATTTCCTAATGTGTTTTTGAGCTTCTGTTGTTTTTTTTGTTTTATGTTCACAAGCCCACTTTTTTTTTTGAACAATTTAATGAGAAATGCCGAAACCTGTCTCACAGTCACTGGGAAATGCTTCCAGGACCTTTCCATTTCTTGAAATGCCCCAAAAATGTTTCCAGGGTGTTTCATCCTTGTTTTCATACTGGGAATATTTTGGGTACTGAAATGGGTGATGGAGTAGATGTTTCTGGTAACATAGCCTTTGAAAGCAAATTTGAATGGCCATATCTTATTGGAACATGTCAGGGCCATACCTTAGACAATATCTTCACATGCTGTAAACAGATATGCTAGTTGTTTCTAACTCTAATTATCTTTATTGTTAAATGAATTCCGAGTCATTAAAGGCATTGACGCCTTATAGAGGCTAAGTTGTGCAATCTTTGTACTAAGGGGCTGCATCTTTTATGTTGATTTATTTGTATATGCTTGAATATGAGGCGACATCTTTTATGTTGATTTATTTGTATATGCTTGAATATGATCATGGATCTCCAGTTCACAACTTCACACCAAAACAGAAGCCGTATTTGTAAACTACATTAATGTTGTTCTTTTTACAGGAAAAATAATTATTTTGTTAGCCTTGTAATATTTTGAACTTAAGTGCTATCTACTGGTAGTTACCTAAGGTAGAGTAATATCAAGATGTAGGAGGATTTAACATGTATATGTAATTTCGGATATTTAGATTTCATGTAATTTCAAATGTTCAGAACAAAACACAAAAACTTTAAGACCAACCTTTTGTGAGTTTAGGTATCGTTTGACAAATTCTCAAATATTGCCTCCAGAATTTCACTGGTGTTTATGTATAAAACAACAAATGTCATCACATTTATCCAAAGTGCCCAAAACTATGAAATCGATTAGGGGTTTTCCAAAATATGTTCCTTCAAATTATGTATTTATTATTATACATTTTTAAGATTAAAATAATTTCCATCCACATATAAGAATTAGTGCTCCCTTAATGTTATCCTTGACCCAGAATAGAATGCTATGCTCAGTCCTGGTACTAGTTAGAAATTGGCAAGCCTTTTGTATAATTTTTTTTGTAATATAAATAAATGAAAGAAAGTTCCAAATTAATTTTTAGATGTTGCTGGTTGAATCTTCAAGATAAATTTTCTGGAAAATGTATCCTTGTTTCCATTGCCAAGTTGATGGAAAAATTGATTGTCTTTTGTTTTATGCATGTTCCCACAGAAGGGTTCTTTGTCTTCAAACCTTTCCTTTTGATCTCTATCTAGATTCCTGGTACATTTTAATGTCAATATGAGATGCTAAATTTATACTGGTTTTCTCATGTTCCTTGGGGCTACGGTTTATGCTATTTCTGCAAGGAGTAATTTTTTGTTATGCTTATATGGATGCCACAAATATAAACCAGTAAGAATGGGGAAAGGGATTCACCATTACAATATTATCTGCCTGGCAAGAGGCTGTTATGTTGTGAGATGTCCATATTCTTGATGGAGCATATGGCCATGCACCAAATACCTGCTTGGTTGATGTAAATTACACACATGCTGGTCAAAGTCGGTATCTGAAAAATCTCTAGTCACCAAAATGGAGTGAGAAACATTAGAGAGATGTAGAAGATAATAGCTATAAACTTCAAATATCAGATTTTATACAACAACAAATTACAAGAAAATATTTGAGGCACTAGAGGCAACCCACTTGCATGGATAAAATATCCCTTGAGGATGAACCTTTTAACATAAGCACTTTCATTTGGCTAAGCTACTGTGACAGGGGGTATTCTTCCATCAAATCACCCAGGTATTGCACCTGGGACCAACCACTTATTCATATTTTTGGGGAAATCGAACCTTGGTTGGTGGCCCCACATACCACTGCCTACACCTTTGAGACACAACTCCATTGGCATTGGTACTATGTTTGACACGCTCAAAGAACACCTTTTTTTTTTATTGTCTAGCAAAGCTGACTCAGTCCCTTGGTTGTATATGACATATTTGCAAGCAACATTTATGTTGACTATCTTCTGGTTATCTTTGGACATCAACATATGTTCCTCTATTTTTGTGAAACTTTAAAAGTTCATCTCTGGTAACCTTGTTTAACTATTCTGTAGTTGAGGAACCATTTCTTTTTAAATTTAAAATACTTAAGACATATAGTGGGATGCCTATTATGTTGTGGCATATTTGGATCTTATATATGTTGGTAGTATATTTTTATTCTTCTTGAAAGTCATAACTATACATTGTTTTGGAGAAAGAATAGCACAAAAGAAGCATGGTGTAAGATTCCCTGGTAAAGATCTAGACCACAAATTATCGAATTCTGATGTAGCATGTTTCACAAGTAAGGTATGTTCTGTATATCCTCTCTCAACCATATTGTTTAATCTTTTGGGTCTATTTAATCATTAGGGGCACAAAGAAAGATGTTGTAGATTGTCATCGTGTCTAACTTGCATTTTATGGTCTTAAGGGATCTATTGACTTTCTCGAGAGAGCAGAATTTACGAGGAAAGTTCTTTAGACAATGACTGAGTTAGCCCCTATTGGTGCATGCTTTTGATGACATTTTTGCTCATGAGCTATGTTGATTTGAGGACTGTTTGGGAGCCTCTTCATGCATGATTATCATATTTGTTCATGTTTTGAAGTTGAGTGACAATGGGAGGTCTAATTTTTATATTGCACTAGGAGGAGACCAAATCATTGTAAGTAAATTTTAGGCTTATTCTGTGTAGACATCATTTTTATCCTTGTTCCAACATTCCATATGAGCCACAACCATCATTAAATGAGCTATTTATATGTGTATATTATATATAAACATGAAATACCACAGGGTTATCGCAATTTTATGTCATCGTGCTTTACTGGACTAAAGACTACTAATCTGCTTTCAGACTTAGTTTACAACAACAAGTTGATTGTTCAGGGGCAAGGTTAGAGCGTGGATGAAACTTCTTGAAATTTTTCAAGGCATGAATCAAATGTTTCAAGGAAGTGATTTGGCATATCCCCTTGACATGGTCAAAGGGTCAGTATTTATGCCTTTTGCACAACAAATCCATAATTTGAGGTAGAAGGTTAGCATTCTTTGAGGAGCAACCACAAAGGTATTGCTCTCTTTGCTCTAGGTACTGTTGTTGAAGGACATGAATGTAATAATAGTCTAACTTAATAAAGAGGGAAAGCCAACACGCGCTAGCTTTCCCCCACGGTGGAATGATGTTGTTTGAGATGCACTTGTGCTTGTGCAAGAGTGATAGCTAGCATGTGCTAGCTTTCCCCCACAGTGGGATGATGTTGTCCGAGATGAGCTCGTGCTTGTGCAAGAGAGAAAGCTAGCACGCGCTAGCTTTCCCCCATGGTTGGATGATGTTGTTTGAGATGAGATCCTGATTGTGCAAGAGGGAAAGCTAGCACGCACTAGCTTTCCCCCATGGTGGGATGATGTTGTTCGAGATGAGCTCATGCTTGTGCAAGAGGGAAAGCTAGCATGAGCCAACGTTACCCCACAGTGGGATGATGTTGTTCAAGATGAGCTCGTTCTTGTGTAAGAGGGAAAGCTAGCACAAGCTAGCTTTCACCCATGCTGGTATGATGTTGTTCGAGATGAGCTCGTGCTTGTGCAAGAGGGAAAGCTAGTATGCCCACGGTGGGATGATGTTGTCTGAGATGAGCTCGTGCTTGTGCAAGAGGGAAAGCTAGCACGTGCTAGCTTTCCCCCACAATGGGATGATGTTTCCCGAGATGTACTCGTGCTTGTGCAAGAGGGAAAACTAGCATGCTTTCCCCCATGGTGCGATGATGTTTTCTGAGATGAGCTTGTGCTTGTGCAAGAGGGGAAAGCTAGAACACGCTAGCTTTTCCCAATGTGGGATGATGTTGTCTTAGATGAGCTTGTGCTTGTCCAAGAGGGAAATCTAGCATGCGCTTATCCAAGAGGGAAAGCTAGCACACGCTAGCTTTCCCCAATGATGTGATGATGTTGTCGGAGATGAGCTCGTGCTTGTGCAAGAGGGAAAGCTAACATGTGCTAGCTTTCCCCTATGGTGGGATGATGTTGTCAGAGATGAGCTCGTGCTTATGCAAGAGGGAAAGCTAACACACGCTAGCTTTCCCCCACAATGCAATGATGTTGTTCGAGATTAGCTCGTGCTTGTGCAAGAGGTAGCTTTACCCCACGGTGAGATGATGTTGTTCGAGATGAGATCGTGCTTGTGTAAGAGGGAAAGCTAGCACGCACTAGCTTTCCCCCAGGGTGGGATGATGTTGTCTAAGATGAGCTCATGCTTTTACAAGAGGGACAACTAGCATGAGCTAGCTTTCCCCCATGGTGGGATGTTGTCAAAGATGAGCTCGTGTTTGTGCAAGAGGGAAATCTAGCATGCGATAGCTTTCCCCCATGGTGGGATGATGTTGTCCAAGATAAGCTTGTGCTTGTGTAAAAGGGAAAACTAGCACGCGCTAGATTTTCCCCATGATGGGATGATGTTGTCCAAGATGAGCTCGTGCTTGTGCAAGAGGGAAAGCTAGCACAAGCTCGCCTTCCCCCATGGTGGGATGATGTTGTCCAAGATGAGCTTGTGCTTGTGCAAGAGGGAAAGCTAGCATGAGCCAACTTTACCCCACAGTGGGATGATGTTGTTCAAGATGAGCTCGTGCTTGTCCAAGAGGGAAAGCTAGCACACACTATCTTTCACCCACATTTGTATGATGTTGTTCGAGATGAGCTCGTGCTTGTGCAAGAGGGAAAGCGAGTATGTCCACAGTGGGATGATGTTGTCTGACATGAGCTCGTGCTTGTGCAAGAGGGAAAGCTAGCACGTGCTAGATTTCCCCCACAATGGGATGATGTTTCCCGAGATGCACTCGTGCTTGTGCAAGAGGGAAAACTAGCATGCTTTTCCCCACGGTGCGATGATGTTGTCTGAGATGATCTTGTGCTTGTGCAAGAGGGGAAAGCTAGCACATGCTAGCTTTTCCCATCGTGGGATAATGTTGTCTTAGATGAGCTTGTGCTTGTCCAAGAGGGAAAGCTAGCATGCGCTTGTCCAAGAGGGAAAGCTAGCACATGCTAGCTTTCCCCAATGATGCGATGATGTTGTCCGAGATGATCTCGTGCTTGTGCAAGAGGGAAAGCTAACACATGCTAGCTTTCCCATATGGTGGGATGATGTTGTCAGAGATGAGCTCGTTCTTGTGCAAGAGGGAAAGCTAACACGCGCTAGGTTTCCCTCACGATGGAATGATGTTGTCTGAGATTAGCTCGTGCTTTTGCAAGAGGTAGCTTTAGCCCACAGTGGAATGATGTTGTTCGAGGTGAGCTCGTGCTTGTGTAAGAGGGAAAGCTAACATACACTAGCTTTCCCCCAGGGTGGGATGATGTTGTCTGAGATGAGCTCATGCTTTTGCAAGAGGGACAACTAGCACAAGTTAGCTTTCCCCCACAGTGGAATGTTGTCGGAGACGAGCTCGTGTTTGTGCAAGAGGGAAAGCTAGCACTCACTAGCTTTCCCCCACGGTGGGATGATGTTGTCCGAGATGAGCTCGTGCTTSTGCAAAAGGGAAAACTAGCACGTGCTAGCTTTTCCCCATGATGGGATGACGTTGTCAAAGATGAGCTCGTGCTTGTGCAAGAGGGAAAGCTAGCACACACTCACTTTCCTCCACGGTGGGATGATGGTGTTCGAGATGAGCTCGTGTTTGTGCAAGAGAGAAAGCTAGCATGCGCTAGCTTTCACCCACAGTGGGATTATGTTGTTCGAGATGAATTCATGCCTGTGCAAGAGGGAAAGGTAGCATGCGCTAGCTTTCCCCCACGATGGGATGATGATGCCTAAGATGAGCTCCTGCTTGTGCAAGAGGGAAAACCAGCATGCACTAGCTTTCCTCCACGGTGGGATGATGTTGTTTGAGATGAGATCCTGCTTGTGCAAGAGGTAAAGCTAGCACGCATTAGCTTTCACCCACGGTGGGATGATGTTGTCCGAGATGAGCTGATGCTTGTGTAAGAGGGAAAGCTAGCATGAACTAGCTTTCCCCCACGGTAGGATGATGCTATCTGAGATGAGCTCGTGCTTGTGCTTGTGCAAGAGGGAAAGCTAGCATGCACTAGCTTTCCCCTATGGTGGGATGATGTTGTCCGAGATGAGCTCGTCCTTGTGCAAGAGGGAAAACTAGCACATGCTAGATTTCCCCATCGGTGGGATGATGTTTTCCGAGATGAGCTTGTGCAAGAGGGAAAACTAGCATGAGCTAGCTTTCCCACACAGTGGGATGATGTTGTCTAGTGGGATGATGTCCAAGATGAAATCGTGCTTGTGTAAGAGGGAAAGCTAGCACACGCTAGCTTTCCCCCATGGTGGGATGATGTTGTCCGAGATGAGCTCATGCTTGTGCAAGAGGGAAAGAACACACACTAGCTTTCCCCCATGATGGGATGATGTTGTTCGATATTTGCTCGTGCTTGTGCAAGTGGGAAAGATAGCCTGCCCATAGTGGGATGATGTTGTCTGAGATGAGCTCATGTTTGTGCAAGAGGGAAAGCTACCATGCTCTAGCTTTCCCCCATGGTGGGATGATGTTGTCTGAGATGAACTCGTGCTTGTTCAAAAGGGAAAACTAGCACATGCTCGCTTTTCTCCATGATGGGATGATGTTGTCTGAGATGAGCTTGTGCTTGTGCAAGAGGGAAAGCTAGCACACTCTCTCTTTCCCCCATGGTGGCATGATGTTGTCCAAGATGAGATCGTGCTTATGCAAGAGAGAAAGCTAGCACGAGCCAACTTTCCCCCATGGTGGGATGATGTTGTTCAAGATGAGCTTGTGCTTATGCAAGAGGGAAAGCTAGCACACACAAGATTTCACCCACGCTGGTATGATGTTGTTCGAGATGAGCTCATGCTTGTGCAAGAGGGAAATCTAGTATGCCCATGATGGGATGATGTCCGATATGAGCTCGTTCTTGTGCAAGAGGGAAAGCTATCATGTGCTATCTTTCCCCCACAGTGGGATGATGTTTCCCGAGATGCACTCGTGCTTGTGCAATAGGGAAAACTAGCATG
>JASDQU010393213.1:0-10925 GCA_032191745.1 Picea mariana | reverse complement strand
GTTTCCATTAGGGTACATCCTAAACAATTTCACAAAGATGCTTTCACCATGGCTTGTAAATCACTACTTACATTATAACATTGTGCTACATCCTAAACAATTTACAAGGATTATTTCGCCACCTCGAGCTTGTAAATCACTACGTACATTGCAACATTGTGGGCACTGGAACACTCGCTTATGAGAAGATCAAAGTGGTGCGTCCAAGATCCCTAAAAGTCAATATCTCTACCTATGGAAGTAAATACATTTATGCTCTACAAAACCTGGAAGGAAAACTAAAACTGAAACAACACACAACGTTTTTTTCCAAGAGTGGAACTGATAAATCCACTGGGTTTGAAACTGAAACAACGCATCAAATTTTTTTCCAAGATGGTGGAACTGATAAATAAAGCCTGGCAGATCAAGTTGTTGACAATAATGAGATACATATCACTTTGTTGAAACATAGTTGCAAGCATTTTTCTTCTGAAAAGCCAAACTGTTAAATTTTTACTCAAAGTTTCGAAGAGGGAAGAAGCTAGGAGAATTACTTTTATTACAAATCCAATAAAAAATCCCATCATGGAGGACTCACAAACATGGAATGTGCAAAGAATGGGCTACAAATAACATCTTTATGCAAATGAATGAAACATGCAAAAAAGAAAACACTGCCTAGCTAGCTCATTCATCATTCATTTGGAATTAGAGCAGACAATTTGTCTTTTACATTGATCCAACCTAATCTGTATTGAAAGATGGGCACTATATTCATCAAATGTTCAAAAAGAAATCAGCAGTGGGAAACTTCAATCTTAAATTGCAACTGCAAAATAACATCCTAAAAGAAATAGACTGCTACTTGCTTGTTAGATATATACAAATAGGTATACCAGTAGGGTTCAAAGTGACATTACTGAGTTTCCCCTAACATTGGCATATCGCCATTAAATATTGCTGGAAAATTTATGTTCTCAGGAAAACAAGTTTCATTGATATCAACAGGTTCAGTTGATTGATCAATCCCGCCTTCAAAATCTAGAAATTGAAGCAACTCAAGGAAAGAATCCACAACCGACTCCTCAATTGAATTGGATTATAGGGTCTCCTCACTTGGTTGGGGTTTTATAGCCTTGTTCTCAAACAATGAACTACCATCCCGATCACTGCCCTAAAAAATACCCATTATTAATTGTGTTGGCACATCCATGAAATCAACCCCATCGCCCTCAATAGTAGTGTTGAGTGCAGATGATGTTTTGGGGGTTTTGGCATCATCAACCTGACGAGGAGAACACAAGTCATCAAAATCATAATTCAAATTAGTCTGCCTCTGTCACATAAAACAAAAAATGACAGCTTACCTCCAGCTGAAGGGCATTCCTGCCTGACAGTAGATAAATCCTTGGCAACGTGTTTTCCTTCAGAATTCAAAATTACTGTGCCTCCACACATGGTCTTCGATTCCTCTCTAACCCAACTGAAACGTTTGCAATAAGCCTCCACGATCGGCCTCAGATTTATCGGTTTTGCAGAGCCTATCCCACAACACCCAAGCCTAACCTGTGCAATATTGACCAGTTAGAATTTTTATATGCATCGAGATCGAATCCCCTGGAGAGAAAAAAATTCCAGAGAGGAATTCCATCGGACTGCGGGAACTTACCGAACATAGGACGAATCGAAATTAGGCATTCATGGGCAAATCGTTATAATACCCAGAGATGTGGCATCTGCGTCCACATGGAATTGTCTATGCAGGTTTCGAATGCACTGGATGTGTGGAAAATGACTCTGGGGATCGCGAGTTTGGCAGAGATTCGTTGAGTCCACCCGAGGTAGAAGTCGCTGATGATGCACGTTGAACGGGACGCCTGCTATTGGATCTAATTCTTCCCTCCATTTAAATTTCAAATTTCAAACCCAACTATCGTCCACGTGTGCAGAAGACAACAAGTTACCAAGTCGGGTGGAATGGGGCGCTGGGCGACAGAGGGGCGGAACGGGGGGCTAGGCGGTGGAGGAGCGGAAAGAGGAGTTGGGTGGCAGATGGTATGAGGGTCGACTGGGTGTTCTACCTTTTGGTGCCCGGTGCCCGAAACATCCCATCGGGATCCAAAAGGTAGCGTCGTTAGCTTACTCCCTAACAATAATAGGAGACGGTACTGACAATTACAGGGGATGACAGTTACTGACAATTGCAGGGGCTGACGGGGCTGAAAAAGAGAAAGAAGTATGAATAAATATCAATGCAAGCCGCCGGGAGTATTAATGGACGTTGTCACCCCTGCAGTAAGACTTCAAAGTTGAACGCCAATAGGATTGGAGAAAAAAATATATTTTTGATTTATTTTACTTCTAATAAAAAGTATTATCTAGATTTCTATATAGATTGAACATTAAAAAATCAAAAAAATTAAAAGTTAAAGATGTAATTATTAGTTAGTCAACGATTAACTCATTGCTATAATCCCTAGGCTTTTCCCTTTTCTCCCATCTACTACTTTGTACAATGTTATTGGTCATTGTTTATATATGTAATAATGATTTTATTTTTTCCCATTTCTCCCATCTACTTTGCTACCACATCAAGAAAATTTTCCATGATGTTATGTGTACACAAATGCTAGGATTTCACTCTCTAAAATTTGAGGATCTTTAGATGCTCAACCAATAGATCACCCATAAAGAGAGAAAAGCATTATGTGGAGTGTCATGTTTGAGCATTCTATCTCAAGTTTCTTCTATGTCATTACTAAAAAGAGAGAGGAGAATCATATCATATTTCAAGCCTATTAATGCTAATAAAGGGAGGGACTATAAAAAAGTAGACATAACAATTAAGAGATTCTTATTCATCTATTTATTTCTTAATTAGTTATGATATTTCATCATAGCACCTTTAATAATGAGGAATTGTTAGTTGCTCGACTACGAAAGACACTAGACCAACTAGCTACCATCAAATTTTAGTTACCTGATTTATGAACTTTTAGTCGACTAATCACTTTACCGATCGATACAAATGAGGTGTTTTAAGAAACTAAATGATTCTAGTAGCTAGGGCAATTCCCACACATTGATGTAATGGACGAGAAGGTGAGAGGGTTTTTGAGAAAAGAGGCACAATACCTGCACAAAGGATGAGGGAGGGTAGGGAGCCCACTTACCACAACTTGAAGCACCCTCCTACTAAAAGAAATGTTTATTAAGGGAATTTTGAGGTCAAAATTGTTTCTCAAAACAAAAAATTTACCATCAAAGTCAACTTTAAAAGAACCAATAGGATTCAAGATGATAATGTCAACCATAAGGGTAAATATTTTTGGAGGGAAAGAAGAAAACTTATTTTTTTAATCACATTTTCAAATTATCTCCTTACAGGTTTACTCAAATTTCAAGTGTAGGCACTCGTTGGATGTATAATTGAATTCCATATCCAAAAATTACCCACTCTGTATACTTTTGATAGAACCACAATGAGAAAGACATTTTTTCCATGTATTTTCATTTTATCTCACACATGTTTTTCATGTATTTCCATTTTATCTCATTGTGGTTATATCAAAAGTATGCAGAGTAGGTACTTGTTGGATGCGGAATTCAATTATGCATCCAATGAATGCCTACACTTGAAATTTGAGTAAACCTATAAGGGGATAAGTTGAAAATATGATTAGGAAAAGTAGTTTTATTTCTTTTCCTTTGAAATTCATAACTTTTATTTTATTATTTTAAATATTAATTTATTATTTTCCTTAGGAGGCTCATTTTAGACCTCAAATTCCCCTAATTATTGATGACACACTAGAGATGAGAAGGAAATCTTAAGGTTACCTGAAAGAGAATAGACCACAAAGAAATGAGGCCAAGGGGCCACTCATAGAAGTTGCTCATAGGTTGAGGCAAAACAACAACCAATGGAAGGAGGATTAGGATTGAAAAAAATCATACTCTACAACCAAAATAGGTTCCTTGGAGCTTCTGCAACTTTAAAATGATAGGAGGTCAACAAGGATGATTTTAGGGGCTAAATTTCGCTCATGGGCTAATTTTCCATGTTTTTTCCCAAAAAAATATTCACCATTCTAAAAATGATTTGCCCAAATTATATAGGATAAAATTATTTTACCTTAAAAATCGCCCAAATTTTATACAAACTATATGAAATCCTTAGAAGTTTGAATGTTTTTATAAAAATATCGCCAAATATTTATAGTTGGCATATGAAGGATTAGTAAGATTCGTTAAGGTTTCTAGATTTTAAAATAAATTTCCATCCTTAAAATCATCCCTGGTCAGGTCAATACAATAGCCATGATCCTATACAAGACAAAGTACACCAAAAGCACCACTGGGTTGCCCAAAAAACTACCAAAAAAACCTTCTTGCAAAACAAAAAACATATTCAATAAAATTTTTATGAATAAATATTTTACTTCTTTCAACAACAAATGGTTACGACAGACTAGGAGTGAAATCTTCAATGAAATCCAAATGAAGGCCTTTTTATAAAATGAAAGGAAATACCGACTAAAAGGATTACTCTATATGCAATGGAATAGTCAACTTTTTTCTACGATTCATATATTTAGCCTAAAAGTAAAATAAGCTAGAATCTTCAAGAGATAATAATAGGAGTGCCTTCAAAGGTCCAATTCTATAACTAAAAGAATGTCTATGAAGCTCTTCCAATAATCAACATAACTACTAGGTGTTATCATGAAAATAATGAGCAAGTTTGCACTATGCACTTAGAAGGCATTAATTGTTGACACAAGCTACCTTGATTTTGAACAAAACATGAGTTAACATTACAATTTCTCCGATACCATGTACAGGTTCACGTGTGGACAAACACAAGAATGAACACCCAAAAAATTAACTCACACAAATCAATTATCAAGATAACAAGATTTATGTTGTAAGACTCTCAAAGAGGAAAACATTCATGAAGAAATAGAAAAGTCGCATTACTACTACTAAAAAAATAAAGGCTACGTCCATTACAATACTCTCTGACGTGTTGTGTCACATCAAAGTCACAGTCAAGTGGCTCTCCTCGAACTTTAAGTGGAGATCATGGGCCAATATGGTGAAAGAACATAGATCAACTATTGTGAATACCAAGAATACAAGGACCGACAAATCACCTATGCACAAGATAAAATGGTGACTATCAAATGACTCAATTACAAAAGCACATTAACGGAAGTACACACTAAAATAACATATGCCTTATACATTAAACCATGTTGGTCTTAAAAAACCTCTTAATGTCTAATATCCTAGCATAACACAAATGCCCTTAATCCAAGTACCAATCAATCTCTCTTCATCTCTTCATTCTCTAACAATGCAATTTCATGCAATGACTCAATCAATCTATCTCTTCATTCTCTAACAATGCAATTTCATACAATGACTCATTGGCTAAAACAACTCCTTGTTGTTAGTTTATGTTGTGTTTAATTACTTAAATTCGAATCATTCATTTAGTTCTTGAAATAATTCATAATAACATTATAACAAATCCTCCCATTAATTCTTCTCACATGCCTTCTCCTTTTTATTTAAACCTTGTGTAATGAGTCCTTAGATTTTGAAATTGATTAAAAAGTGAAACTTTCTTCTATAGTCATAGAATAAGTAATACAGACTATCATAAAACCTTAAGCTTTAATGGTAAAAACTAACACTATGAGTGATATTGGATCTTTCTATGTTGTCAATGATTATGCTAATAAGCCATTCTTAACTAATATATACCATTTCTTGCATCGTGAATAGATTACATCATAAATTCAAAAATAAGGATTGCCAAAATTGACACCAAGCCTATACGGAAATAGATATCATGATATAAAACATAGAAGATAGATATCATGATATAAAACAAAGAAGATAAAAAAAAGATCATGATGATTTGCATAAGGTTATGGATGGGAATTTAAAAGATCATGTTGCATAAAGTTCACTACTTTTACTTAATTCATATATTTAATGATCTACAGAATATCTTAGCTCAAACTCACTCTTTTTTGGTTTCCAAGAATATCTCGGAAATTGCCTTCTACTCCCTTTTATTATTATTATTATTATTATTATTTAGTTTTTTTAGTTTTTTTTACTGTTTAGTTTTTCAATTTTTTTTTATGTAATAGTTAAAACAAACATTTTTTTATGTTTTTTTTAAAGGTAGGAAGATATGAGGTGGGTTATTTTATTTTTAATTTTATTTCTATTTTTTTTGGTTTTTATTTTTCTCATTATTATTATTAATTTTTTTAATGATTTTTTTAAATAATATCAATTTTTTAAGTTATGGTTTCAAAAATGTTGTAATTTTAATCTTAAAAAATATTGAAATTGTATCACCTCTTTTTTTCCTGGGTTGATTTTAAGATTTTTGTGACAACAATAATAGTTGTTGAGACTATGGTTTCAAACACATCATAAATTTAATTCCCCCTAAAAAAAAAGTGTTACTAGTAGCACCACGTTTCAATTCAAGAGTTTATTTTAAGATTTTGGTTACAACGGTACTAGTTGTTAAGGCCAGGGTTTCATACAAGTTCTAATTTTAACCACCTCCCCATAAAAGGATGCCACTTCTAGCACCACTTTTTGATTCAAAGGTTGATTTTAATATCTTGGTTGCAATGGCATTGATTGTTAAGGCTGTGATTTATAACAAGTTGTAATTTTAACCTTGAAAAAAATGGTGCTACTGGTAGCACCACTTTGCAATTTGAAATTGGTTTTAAGGTTTTTGGTTTGTAAAACTACAAGGTTTTAAGGTCATTGATGCAAAAGGTTGCAAATTTAACTTTAAAATGAGTGGTTCTAGGAGCACCACTTTTCAATTTGAGAGTTAATTTTGGTGTTTTTGCCTACAAAATATGAGTTTTTTTAGGGATAGAGTTATTGTTTTAAGGTCACAGTTCTCATTAAGATGGTAACTATATTGATCCAATAGATATTTTTGGGTCCCCCTATGGAACAAAGGTAAGAATATCCCTAATGTTTTCATTTTTCCCCAAATATTTTCATCAAGTTTATTGTGTTTGCTATGGTTTTGTGTTTGAGATTAATTAGGGGAACGGTTTTAGGGGTTAAGGCTTGATATATAAGAAATTAATTTCATATTTATGGTTTTTATGGGTAAGTTTTTATATTTTAGAGGCACATTTGTCATGGATAGGGCTTACATATTCTTCTTCCTCTTTCTCCTCTTTCTTCCTCTTCCTCCTCTTCTTGATCTCTTTCTTCCTCTTCCTCCTCTTAATATTCTTCTTCTGCTCCTCCTCCATCCTCCTCTTTCCCCCTCCTCCTCTTTTTCTCCTGCCCCTCATTCCTTAATCTCCTCCACATTTACCTCCCTCTTCTTCCTCTAAAATTCATTTTTCTCCTCCCTCCTTATTGTTTCTATTCTCCTCCTTCTTACCCTCCTCCCTCCTTATTGTTTCTATTCTCCTCCTTCTTACCCTCCTCCCTTTGTCTTTCTGCTATTTTTCCCCTCCTTCCTTATTCTTTCTCTTCTCCTCCTCCTCCCTTTTTCTTTCCATTATCCTTCTCCTCCTTCCTTTTCTCCTCTCCTCCTCCTTCCTTTTTCTTTCCCTTATTATTCTCCTCCCTCTCGATCTTCCCCTCCTTCCTCCTCTTCTTATTATTATCCCCTTTTTCCTCTTCTTCTTCCTCTCTCTTTTTCAACTTCTTCTCTTTTCCTTAACATCTTATTCATTATTCTCCCCCTCTTATTTTTCTTATCCCGTCCCTCTCTTCTTCTCTTCTCCCCCCACTTATCCCTCTTCTCTTCTCTTCCCCACCTTTCCACTTATCAATTATTTTCCCTCTTCTCTTCTCTTCTCTCCCCCCTTTCACAACTTCTTTTTTATTTTCCCTCTTCGATTCTCTCCCTAATTTTCCCTCTTTAAGAAAGTTGTAAACATTTATGGAGTATATTAGGATCAATAAATGGGCAATGAACTTAAGGTAAAAAAAATTATGAAGTTACAAAAATGATAATATCTTCCCATATACTAAGGAATCCTTATATAATAAGTTCAATGGATGAAAAATAACAATGATGTTATTAGGGTGGATTATGAACACATTAAAATTAGACATTTTATTGGTGGTTAATGGTTTCACACGTGAGCTTATTGTTACGGTATTTTTCCCCTATGATCCCAATCATGTCATAGCAGAGCGAGACCGTATTTAAAATATAAAACCTACCCTCACATACAACAATGCTATGAGAAAAATAACTACTTTGAGGATATAAAGAGAAAGAGAAATAAGGAGAGGCCTCACACCTATAATCCACGTTTGATGTCGATCCTTGCTCTCCACCTTTGATATTTCTCATGATCTCCACTGGTATCAACCTATAAAATAAGACCAAGTCTATGCTACAACAAGGTAGTTATGGATTCAAATCATACATATAACGTGAAAATATTCAAGAATATGAAGAAAGATAATATACATCAACATATTGAAATCATTTCACACATGTATGGAGGAAATAAAACTCTTTTATTGAAAACAATAAAAGTGAGTAGTTATAACCTGACTCAAACCATCAGCATTGCCTCGAAGCCAATCGCTCAGGATCCTCCAATGGTCCTTCAAGAATTAACTCAACAAGATGGCCCTTCTTTAGATGACCCAAAAGGTATAGGAACACACCCTATGGTCATATAAGGTAGAAGAATGAGTACTAGAAAGAAAGTTCCAGAGCAAGGGGATGTTACTCAGAGGATCAAGGAAAATATGGAAGCTTGCAAATTTGTTAGCATAATCTTGCACCTAGGTTGTCCCCCTCATCCATTCCCTCATAGGTGCCTTTATACCATCCTCAAGGGGTTGAGGTGGTTGAATTCCATTTTTATGGGCCTACGGGAGTTTGGGTATGAGCCCAACCGAAAACACCGCCCAAAAATGTGGAATATTTATTTTTTCATATTCTTTGAGGGCATCCATGAGTTGCAAACTAGAAAGGCATGGAAATCTTCAATTTTCACACTGGTAACCCACGGATGGAAACAAAAACATTGTTTTTTGGATGATCTTGATACAACAATCTCAAAAATGAAATTGATTTGGCAAATTGTGGTATAATAGATGCCCCCTAATGTGTGAGGTCATAAGGGAAAATGATGGCTGAAATACATTATAACTCTGAGAGGAAAGGATGCATTGAATTAGATCAAATGAAAGTTCTCGAATAGATGATCCAAGAACATAAACCCTTATTAGAAATCAAGTAAGATTATTCTCTTCCCAAGTTGGGCATACCCATGCTTAGGAATGATGTAAGCATGTCTGCTAAGTAAAGTACACTGTGGATCCTTGCCATATATGAAAGTATGATTGATTTCCATGACCACAAACAATGTGATAGTAGCAATCATGGCCACGAGGAATACACAGTGTATCCATGCGAAAAGTAGATCATAGCCACGAGTGGGTACACAGTGAAGCTATGTCTCAAAATCAAAATCAGAGGATATTTGGAACCAATGTAGTGAACAAACTTATCCTTTGCAACTACCAATGTCTGAGGGGTGGTACAATATATGTTGGGTAGGAGCACAAAATATGCAATGCTCGTACTTCACCCGAAGTATTCAAAACGATCCATTGTGGTACAAGTCTACAATATATGAATAGATGTGTTGGGGTCGAACATAATGAGACATCATTTGATTATCGGTCATTGATGTACACTGTTAACAAATGCGATATGACCCACCAATGATGATAATGGGTATTAAGGTACCATGGTACAATCTAACAAGTGTGAATGAATGAGTTGGTGTCGAACACCTGGTAGAATCTATCGATCATGGGACATTGATGTATTCCCACTGTCAATAGCAAGGGAACCCACCACTGATGACTACAAGCCCCAATGTACCATAAATATTTCTATATCCATGTCCTAGATCAATATTTGTTGAATTCGATAGGAAGATATCCATTGGAAGGAAGGCATTAAGTCATCCTGCATAATCCAACATGAGGGGGAGCAGAAGGCCAAATATTTGGAAGGAATTGGACGAATAGATTGTAAGGATCAAACCAAGGTATGACTCTGACATGAACCAGATGGGATAGTGCACGACAAAGACTCTCTGAATAGTATCCAATAATGGAGAATACTAACAAAGATGAGGAATCCACTAATGGGGTCAGATGGAAATCAAGGTACCACATGAATCCCTATGTGTGATGATTGTTGTTGAGATCAAACACAAGCACTAGTACGTTTGGGTCAAATTCCGACGACGTGTTCGATGCAATTGCCACTTTATATTGTCGGAAGAATGACAAACAACAAACCCCCTCAAACGTCGTTTCACATGACGCCTATTTTCTGATGACATAGATTTCGTCGTAAGACCGACGTCTTGGAGGTGGCAAGACCGACGTCCTAAACATGGCAAGAGCGATGTCTTGGATGTGGCAAGAGCGATGTCTTGGATGTGGCAAGAGAGATTTCCTGGATGTGGCAAGAGAGACGTCCATAACGTGGCAAGAGCGACGTCTTGGATGTGGCAAGAGAGACATCCTGAACGTGGCAAGAGAGACATCTTGGACGTGGAAAGAGCGACGTCTTGGTGGTGGCAAGAGAGACATTAAGAGGTATCAGCTCCGACGTGGTTGCTATGGGAGCGACACTCTTGGAGGTGGCAAGAGCGATGTCTTATAGATGGAAAGAGAGACGTCTTGGACGTGGCAAGAGCGACGTTAAGAGGTATCATCTACGATGTGGTTGCTATGGGAGCGACACTCCAAGACGTCGCAATAGCGACTGTGTTGAAGGTATTAAAAAAAAATACAATATCAATACTGAGAGGAACATGTACATTAACCTTTGATAAAATACTAGCCATATCAATATTTAAATCTATATCATCGGTCTTAGG
>JASDQU010393211.1:0-11164 GCA_032191745.1 Picea mariana | reverse complement strand
ATTTATCTCCTCCACTGATCATGCATTGTCAATGAAAGGAAACAATCACTGATGTTAATGGCCAAATGAAATGACCAAAGCAAATCTCCCTTGGGGATAAGTTTCATTGATCCTCAATTGTTGTAAATAACCACTTTAACTCTCGTCAATAGCTTGAGAAGAATGAGGAGAAAATGTAAAATGTTATTAGTTTGGAATGAATGTGACCATATCAAATGTTTGTGACTCAAGTGACCCGAGAAGAAAATAATTATCCGCTAGTTTTTGACTAAAATTGTTGGGACATGTATTTGTTTTTGCCTACAAGAAGAAAAAATCATTGGATTTATGTCATGTGCAATCCTAATCATCTTTTTTTTTGTTTGTTAGTTTTTCTGTGACATGTGGGACTAACTTGTGGCTAAGAAAACAAAACTCAAGGGCATCTAAACCATCAAAATCACCTAGGGATCGCACCTGGCCTGAGCCACACCAACCCTTAACATGGTTGGATTTTTTGTCCCCATAGGTTTCGAACCGGTGAATTTAACAACAGAGCATGCCTTAACAACACAGTTCATCACTGACTATCCTACACCTCGTGGAATGTGCAAACCTAATCGTCATATAGCAAGGGACATACATATTTATGTTGATAATCTTGAAGGAAAAAGTGATTTTTATGTGCAGGTATCCCCTCAATTAGTTGGTGTTGTTGTTTATTGAGGCACTGACCTCTCATAAACATTAATCTAGGTGGTCCTTAATATCAATGGATGACTCTTAATTCTATTTAACATATGTGCCTCTAATGGTTCAAGGGAGTTTACAAAATTTTGGCATGGGATATATAATGAACTACAAAATGACATGTGGCTCATTTGTGGGGATTTCAAAATGGTATAGTGTAAAGATGATAAATAAGGGGTGTTGTGTGCACGTCTATCATTCAAGGAAAAGAGMTCTAATTTGATTTAAACCCTTACTATGAGATCTATGAATTTTATTCACTTGGACATATTTTAGAAAAGGGCCAAAAAGGATATATMAATGAATCAATAGTATTTTTATATCCGAGGAGAACTCTTTATATTTTGACTYCGATGGAGGTCAGCCCATGCATGTCAATRAAAAAACCACCTTATTGCACCACTAACCTATCTAGTTTTCAATCTCCTAGRAACTCAAAAGATAATATTGCCASRAAATCKATATATSATGAATGTTTCTCACCTCCAAAGCCTAGGTTTCATAGCTTGCATCTAAATTGKGTGAAACTTGACCCCTTCATCACATAGGGATTTTGTCTATAGCTAGTCTATTAAGAAGATGTCATTTCTATAATCATTTCCTTGTTGAGGATGTATGGTATACAAATAGGTAAGATCTGTCCTAACCATGATAAAATAGCTCATGATGAACTAGAGGAGGTCATGCAAGCCTACAATGGACCCTATATAATAAAGAAAAATGAGTTTGAAAAACAAAAATTCAATTGCATCCCCTACAGATGGATGATATTTTTGGAATTATGGTGCTCCACTATGAGCATGTGCTCACTAGCCAAAAATTGGGAATAGGAAAACCAAAGACTTATTTATGGCACTCGCCATCAAGGAGGCCATAGAGAGTATCTATGACTTGAAAAATACATTGGTTCAATACAATAATAAAAAATATAATGATAAAGTGTTGGCCCTTGACCAAATTTTGGAGAACCTTGGTCACGTTTGACCAATTTTGGGACTTCAGCAGGCTAGTCGGAGGAGGAGCGCAAGGAAAAATGAATATCATGGGATCTCGGCCCCTTCTTAGGGAATTTTTGGTTTTAGGGTTTATGTAACAGGTATGGGATGTCGGCCCATGGTTTTACCCATGTTTAGGCCTCTTTGTAATGAATAAATAGAAAGATAGGTGATGTAAGTAAGCAGAGACCTAAGTGTGTAATGTGGCTCGTGAGATAAGTGTGAACAATTGTGGATGCTTCGTGCATACTGTGTGTTAAGAACTTGTAGAACTAAGTGCAAGTGATTGTAAGGAGCTTGTGTGCATATTGTAAGAAGGCTTTGTGCTTGAACCTAGCTCGAGGAAGGAGAATCTGGTGAGGTGCGCACATATCTCTTGTCCTATGAGGAGTGGGTTCTTGTGGCTTTGTGCTTGTAGAAGATTGAAAGAAGAAAATAAAGAAGAGAAGAGTTGGTGACATAGCCCCACACTGGGGTGAACCACATATATCCTTTCTTGTGGTTGCTTTGTGCATTATAGTTKYTATGTTATTAATGTGATGTATGCTTAGTGMAATGATATATGTTAGATKCATATGATATAGTATCTTTGTTCTTAGTAATGTGATGTATGCTTAGTGCAATAATATATCCAAGCACCTAACATATAGAATTAGATCATATCTAGCATTCATTCACATTACTAAGAACAAAGATACTATATCATATGAATCTAACATATATCATTGCACTAAGCATACATCACATTAATAACATAACAACTATAATGCACAAAGCAACCACAAGAAAGGATATATGTGGTTCATATGATATAGTATCTTTGTTCTTAGTAATGTGAATGAATGCTAGATATGATCTAATTCTATATGTTAGGTGCTTGGATATATTATATCTTGTTGAATACTGCATTGATCTGTAATTAGGGTTTCGATCTGCGATGTGAATAAGGGTTAAATAATGATGAATGTTAAATCCTAAGTGTTATGTTAGTGTTGTAATCACAGATCTGTGTCCCAGCTAGGTTGTAAACACTTGAGTCCTTCAACCACCCCTGCCTCTACCTTGGGTGAGAATTCATCTTCTTCAAAGGTGTTTCCGAAAGGGCCGGTAGTTAGGGTTTTTTTGGTGTGTTGTTGAAGTGTTGAACGTTGGGTCTACCCATGTGCCAACAAATGGTTCTGTTGTCAGGACCTGAAACTATGATTGCTAGGAATTGAAGAAAAAAAGAAAGATTTGTGCGTAGATCTATTGCTTTAGTGCACAGCACTCTACTTGACTTGCGAAGCTCTGTGCTATGAAAAGAAGCCTGATCTGAAGAAAAGAAGTAAGATCTTAAATATTTCTACTCTGAGAAAGGAAAGATAAGTGAAAATGTTTGTTTCAAAAGAATGGATCTAGGTATGTTTGATAGATTTTGTCCTAGTCTGAAAACTAGAGCACAACTAGAAGAATGAAAATTGGATATGAATAAATATGAGAAGAATAGTGAAAGATATGTTATTCCTATGCATAGAAAGAATATTTGGGCTAACAAATGTATGCAAGATCCTAGAAAAAAAAAATTGCAGGTTAGTTACTGTGATCCTAGTGCGCAGTACAGGAAAGGTTGGGGGTCATTTAAAAGAAAGAGATGATTAACTCTTTGCTATAGTTATAGAAGACCAGAATCTTTCTAAGGAATACCCTGGTAGAGGTCCTAGTTGTATTTCTTGTAAATCTATGGACCATGAAGTTTTGGATTTCCCCATAATGATTTCTAAAGTTGAAAATATGAATATGAGACAAGAAAACCATGAGATAGGCCAAGAAAATAAGGATATGATAGAACCCCAGAAAGAATCAGAGACTGTATTATTACATATGAAAGAAACCCTCAATGATCACATATATATCAACTTATCAGATATCTTAAATGTGAAGGAATGCAACGAAAGAAGAATAGGAGACTTCAACATAGACTGTTTTCTAGATGAGGAAACACAAGTGAATATCGTGACAGAAAGAACTTGGGAAATTTTGGGAAATCCTGTTATGGTTCCTTCATTAGGAGGAATAGGATTATTTAAAAGAAATATGATAACCCTATGTGGAAGACATACCCAGACATCTATGAGTGCTCATGGAACTTCGACAGAAGAAGAATTTAAGATTGTTAAATTTGTCGAGAACAATGCCCCATTTGATATTTTTCTAGGAAAAACCTGGATTGAGAAAGATTAGATATGAAGGAAATACGAAGAGGAGGATCTAGAACAGAAAAAATAATAACTAAGAGATTTCATGGCTAGGAGAATAGCGCACTTACTGAAAGAACAAGAGGACCAGTCGAAGCTATTGAGGACCACAGATCTGGACGTCGAACTTGAAATAACACATAAAGACTTGAAACACCTATATGTACATGAGAGTAGAGAACCTACCCCAGAAAGAGAAGAATTATTACACTCAAAACCCTTGAAAGACCCTCCATAGTGAAAAGTTACTATGCCAAGAGGAGATAAGAATGATAATGGAAAGAGGAAACAAGTGACTCATATTTCAAGAAAGAAAGCCATAAGTCTCAGCAAGAAGAAAGAAAAGTTAGAAAAGTTACGGGAAGTTCTAGGGAGAACTTCATAGAAGGAAGGTTTGCAGAAATGCAACTTCGTTGAGATATCAGAACATCGAAGATTGACACTTCACCATGAAAAAGAAATATGACTGTTGGGGGTGCCTCAACCATTAGCCTGACGCTCTAGAACGGCTCAAAATTGAGTTATGGATAGAAAGATTGCCATTAGACCATTGGGACCACACCATAATGGATGGAATTGCATTGATTGAGGCATTCGTGCCCATTGGAGGATTCCATTAAGACGTTGTCTAGTTATCCCATCGAGAGTTGCACCAAGAAAATTTTTGCCAATTGTTATTATTTGAGCCCACAGAGCACTAGTTTCTTTTGCGCAGTGCCTATTGAGAGCTCGCCACCCATTCTGTTACATCGAGTATTTGATCATTGACCTGAGATACCTGATTTTGAGCGTGCATGTGAAGTGAATTTAGTGAAGAAGAGAAATCCATCAATGATATCCTCACTGACCTCATGGTTGAGAAGGTCTTGTCTAAAGGAGTCCAAGCCTCGTCGATGAGAGGAGTGCAAGCATCCTCGTTGACTTCTCATGGATCTGGACCATCTCGAGCTGTGACAGAGAAATGAACTAAGCATCGTGATGACTTCTGGAATAAGAAGCTCATCCTATCTATCCTACCTGATTATATCCCGCCTTGGCTGGTGCAGTGAGTTGTGATAATGTCCCGAGGGACTTCGACTATACCTTTATCAGTGTGTACCTCCCGAAGGGGATATGTGCAGTTGGACTACAGTTAGGATAAATCATGACGTTTAAGATCAGTGACTTCAACTTGAGAGATCGCAAGAACCGTGGAATTCTCACCCCACACAAGTAATTGACTAAGACCAAGGGGAATAATTCAAAGATCATCCCCCAGCCGTGGACTATGGACATTGCGAGGTCCACTATCCTGAATTTTATGAAGATACCACACTTTGGAAGGCATCAGGAGGTTAACGTGTGCATTAAACCCCTATTGTATTTCTTCCATGGTGGTTATTTGTGGCTAGACAGACACATCACCATAGATCCAGTGTTGATCCATTGGATCACCGGATTAAGCATGCAAGGACCATACCCACAAGAATTTTATCCAGGGAAGGCTACAGATCACACCCTGGCGCAGGAAAATTAAAGATACCTATGGCAATATGGAAAAAGAGAAGTGAGGCTATAAGGTAGCCTCCATTCAGAATGGCACAGTGTACCTAGCCTGCTAGTTGATCGTTGGTAAGATAGTAAGGAAGAACAGACCCATGCAAGTCACATGGTTCATTGTTGACCTCGCGGGAAAATGCGTGGAAGGGATACAAATGAACTGGGTGAGCTACCTCATCAACCAATTAGATAAAGAATGCCACGAATCTCAAGATCAAGGCTATGAGTTCCACTTTAGTTGGTTGTTGATCCTCATCACTTTCATTTCTTGGGAAATGCCGAAAGGTGCAACCTTCCCTAAGATTGAGCCATCAGAACCCTTAGTTGTGAATTTCACCATGCTCTGGTATGCGAGCGACATGTCAAAAGAATGGAAATCAAACATGGTCTTCCACACCTACTACCTATAGTTGAAGAGGGATATTGATTCTTTCCCTCAGATGAGGCCGAACACCCTGCATAGGTTCAGACCATTTGTGAATTTTTGTGTAGATAAACATTTTATTAATATTATTGTGCCCAGAGACGAACACAATAAGAGCTACAAAGTTACTATAAACTCATAGAGGAGGACATGGAAGAAATCACTAAGGAATGGCTTGCAAAGTTCCTTATACCAGTTGACTAGGGAGAACTATCTGAGCCTGACCTCAGCGGAAGTCTGGTGGTTACTCACGAAGAGTATGATGCACCCAGTAGTAGAAGAAGGAAGAAAAAGGAAGAGGTACAGGACCTGAACAATGCATCAGAAGAGACTGCTTTAGACTCACCTAGAGTTGGAGGTGATGATGAAGTAGACAAAGAAGATGACAAAGGAGAAGAAGAAAAGAAGAAACAAGGAAAAGTTACAACGCCTAGGAATCTTATTGACGAAGATGAGACCTCCAAGGAAAGAAAGGTTTCCCCCATGAAACCTACATCGCGGAAGAAGTCCAAAGCTAGTAAACCAAAGATGCAGACTTTGATAATGATGGATGACATAGATTTCATCATCGTCTCTTTCTCATATACCTTAGAAGACATCTTACAGTGCAATAAATCTTAACAAGAGACCATGTATGAAAGAATTGAAGAAGAACTTAAAGGGGTACAACAATCCCTCTGCTCCACTTGCACAGTGTTTATTGTGCCCCCATCATTAGAAGGAACAAAGTTGGGAGATGAACCTACCCAGATATGTCGGATAGCAGATGTGACCGAAGCTTGCCTTAGTCATGTTTAGGAAGAAAAATAATAGGCCACAGAGGCCTTAAAGCAAGCAAAAGAGGAATCCAAAGAACAATGTCAGTTTGCGCAATAGGAAAAATATGACATCCAAGCCAAGTTTGTAGAGGATAGAGAACAGATACATAAGGAGAAGGAACAGTTGCTCACAGAGAAGATTGGAGTTATATAAGAATTCACTAGAGCACTTCGCTCTGTGACGAGCTTAGAACAGATGGAATAAGCCCTAGTGAAAAGCGAAGTAGGGAAGCTTGTTGAAGCTATTCATCATATCCAACAAAGGATAGAAGAACTGGAGTTACAAGAAGTTCCAAGCACTCCGCAGAAAGTGTGATACGAGAGAGAAGAAACTACCCGAAGTGCAGTCCATAGAATCAAGGTCTTGGCCTTATAATGTAAGAAGCTCAACATTTGATGTGTGCATACTTACGAGTGCCTTGCAGAGGACCCTGAACTATGGACACTAGAGTCATAGCTTCAAGAGGCCAAGCAGCAAGTAGCAATAGTGCAAGCGTAGTTTAAGCCACTACCAGTGGTTGAGAGGATGAAATGATCCCAGGAACAGTGCACGATTCAACAAAAATTCCATGCCATATAGATTAAGGTCATGGAAGTGACCCAACGACTCCATCCAGTGCAGGATACAACTTGCATACTTTTTGAGGAGATTGAAGGATGAGGAGAAGAACTAGAACAAGTGGTCACCACAATGGAATATTTCTTGGAAGGACCCGTGAAAGAGAAGGTTAGTCAAGAGTTTGTCGAGCAGGAGGCACTGGTGAAGCAACAAGTCAAAGCAACAAGTCAAAGCAACTCGAGCTAAGATTGAGGCATTTGAGGCAGAGTTACCCAGATCAAAGTGACTCGGGATGAATCACAGGTGAGTGCAGGATCTCAGCCCCTTCTTAGGGAATTTTTGGTTTTATGTTTTATGTAACAGGTATGGGATGTCAGCCCATGGGTTTACCCATTTTTAGGCCCCTTTGTAATGTATAAATAGAAATCTAGGAGATGTAAGTAAGAGGATACCTAAGTGTGTAATGTGGTTGGTGAGCTAAGTGTGAACAGTTGTGGATGCTTGTGTAAATTGTGTGTTAATAACTTGCAGAGCTAAGTGCAAGTGATTGTAAGAAGCTTGTGTGCAGATTGTAAGAAGGCTTTGTGCTTGAACCTAGCTCGGGGAAGGAGTATCTAGCAAGGTGCGTGCAGATCTCTTGTCCTATGCAGAGAGGGTTCTTGTGGTTCTRTTCTTGTAGAAKATTGAARTAAGACAATAAAKAAGAGAAGATTTGGTGGGYRTAGCYACACACTAGGGTAAACCATGTATATCTTGTGTTATGGGTGCTTTGCGCATTATATTTGTTATGTTATTGATGTGATGTATGCTTAGTGAAATGATATATGTTAGATGCGTCTAATATAGTAGCTTAGTTCTTAGTGATGTGAATGAATGTTAGATCTTCTCTAATTCTATATGCTAGGTTCTTGGATATATTAGATCTTGTTGAATATTGCGTTGCTCTGTAATTAGGGTTTCGATCTGCGATGTGAATAAGGTTTAAATATTGATGAATGTTAACTGATAAGTTCTATGTTAGTGTTGTAATCACATATATGTGTCCCAAATAGGTTGTAGACACTTGATTCCTACAACCACCCCTTCCTCTACCTCGAGTGAGACTTCATCTGCTTCATAGGTGTTGCCGAAAGGGCTGGTAGTTAGTGTTTTGTTGGTGTGTTGTTGAAGCGTTGAACCCTGGGTCTGCCCCTGTGCCAATAGAAAGAATTTGTGGAGCATTGCATATTGGTGTTTCAAACCTAAGGCCTTATAGAGGAGAGGCCAGAAACAACACATGTGTCTAAAATCAATCTCATGTGTGGTAGATAATGTAGGATTTGTGACCTAGATTTGTCTCTCTAATAGCTCTCAACATACCTCCATGAAATGTAAAATGATAAGACACCTTGCCTTAATGGATTCCCTTGTGAGTTCTACAAGGACATGTGGGATTTTCTTGGATCAAACCTAATGCAAGGCTACAAATAATCCCTTTGAAACCACTCCTTAAGATCATGGATTAATCAATATTTCATCAAGGTCATCTCCAATCCAAAGTATTTGAAGTTGATTACTAGTTGGAGGCCCATCTCTATTCTTAACAAGTCCCAAAAAATTCTATCCAAGGAAATTTCCATACACATCAATCATATTCTTGCTAAGATCATCCACTCTAATTGAAAATATTTAATCTAGGGATATATATCCTGGGTAATGTTCTTGACATTTCGTGAACATTATAGGGTTGGATTCAACATTAAAACGTCCACCATTCAATGTTAATAGTTCATGAGCAACTCAACCATGTGGGTACCTTATCACAAAGTTTCATTCCAACCCAATCTTGTTCCATAATTGCTATGTACAAGTATCAAATATTATTCAAAGATCAATATTCCATGGGGACAACACTTGTTGTGTTATTTTTGTCAAGTTTATAGTTTAGGCTTCCAAAAATCTATTTTTAATAGGTACCAATTCATGCTTCCAAAGATCTATTTTTAACATTTTCCCCCATGAATCAACTTTACAATAAGAGTTTGGAGGATGCATGGAGAAAGAAGGCAGTGAGATGGGCATGTAGATTCTTTATTCCATTATTTTTATAAATTTATATTTTTAGAAACTCAATATTTTTCAACATGTGACAATTTTGGAGGCTCAGTATTTAGTTATTCAAATGGACACCTTAGATTTTCAAAATTTACAATATTGAAAAATTTCTACTTTTAGAAATTTTGATTCTTGAAATTTGACAACAGATTTGGATGCCCATTGGAGAAATGACATCGATTTATGCTTGTGAAGTTCCTAGATATTTTGGGTCTTGATCAAAGCCAATCAAAATTGGTTAAAATGAAGTCTAAAAATATACATTCATATTTTCAAAGTTGATCACATTTTTGAAAAACCAATGTTGAATACAATGTTGGAGTAAAATTTGGTGGCAATTCAATTCTATTGATTTTTGGTCTATTTTTAACAATCAAAGTTTTTGATATTTGGAAGTATTTTTAAAGACCTAATGTTGTGTATAGTAGTTGGGTCAAGTTTCATGCCATTCCAAGAAATTTATTTTTGGTTAAATATTAAAGATATGGATCACTGTAGAGCATTCTTTGAATTATATTTATGTTTAGCTATTCTATTTATAGTGAGGTTATTTGTACACCTCCAAGCCTATTCTATAAAGGCTATAGGTGTAGAGAGAAGATGAGTTCCAATTGGTTCTTGAGATTTATGATTTCTTGAGTTATCGTCTTCATACCCTACCTTTTGGTATGAGTGATTGCAAGAGAATATTATCCATTGAGATGTAGAGATCACTCCCATCATGTTCACATGAATTTATCCTTGAACATTGGTGAGATAAACAAATTTGGAAGCAGTTTGATGTCCCTTGGAATCATTTGTAGATGAGGCCAATATCTCCAAACCTTTCATTTGCAACTTTGGAATCAAGGTACCATCTTCTTTGGTGGCTAGATATCAATTTTTGGATGTCTTTACTTCTACAATTGAGTTTTCTAAATCAATTAACATTGTGAATTACTAACACATGAATTATTTTATACCCATAACCCGTGGAATTCAAGGAACTATGGTCACAACTACTAATTTCCATATTCAAATATTCTCGTATTTTATACTTTCACATGTAGATCTACAATTTTAAGAGCAATTTTGAGGTGTTATAATAGCTTATTTTGTTTCCATATTGCATAGGGATTCCCCCCAAGGTTACAAACATTAACCCAAAGTGAAAATATGTTGTATGAAGTGAAGTGATAGTGTACTTTCTCTAGTAACCTTGGAACTCTACTAGTTTCAAGCATTAACATTTTGGCATCATTGCCAAGGGGTGAGCCCAACTTCTTGGTATTTGTAGCACCAAGCTACTACGATAATGGTGAATATGTTATGTTGTAAAATTTTATATTCTCCTTGAAACTCCACCAGGTTCAATAATTTTGAGGAGATCCTCCAAGTTCGACCCAAATTGAGTGTATATTAATTCTTGAACAATCTAAAAGAAATATTACAACAATGGAGAATCAAGTTTATTCCATCAGAGACAATTGGTAAAGGTTGTGAGTTCTTTCAATTTCAATTCCTTCAATTTATACCATAATTCATATGCCCCCCCACTTAAATGCACTACCATTGTTGGCTACCCCAATGACATGTATGATGCACTTTATCAGAAGTTCCTTACTAAGAATCAAGGTAAAAATGCAATCCTAGTGGAAGAGCATTTATAATTGTTTTTGTATTTCTATGAGGATTTCAATGTTACTCACGAGAATGTCAAGAGGAGGCTCTTTGATCAATCCCTTGAGGGGGTTGCTAGGATATGGTTCATAGGTTCACTGAATAATTCTATC
>JASDQU010393210.1:0-10323 GCA_032191745.1 Picea mariana | reverse complement strand
GTTTCAACACTTCCATATGATGCATACTTAGTTCTATAAACCCATTTACATCGGACAAGTTTTCTTCCTTTTGGAAGAGGTACAAGATCCCAAGTATCATTTTCCATTAAAGAACGATACTCTTCATTCATTGTTGTATCCCAATCTAGATGACTTGAAGCTTCTGCAAATGTCTTTGGATCATGAGTTTATGAAACTTGAGCCAAAAGAGAAGAGGCTTGTTGGAACTGTGAATGTTTCTGATGTTGATCTGAAGTATCACCGACAAGATCACTAGCTGCTTCTCGTGTTGAACAGAACCATCTAGGAAGCGGTGGAGTAGGTGTTGGTTTAGGTTCAAAGGACTCATTTAGAGGAAGGTGAGCAGGTGGAGGTGGATTTTCATCCTCATTGTCATCATCTGAAGAAGAAACCAGAACAGAAGAAGGAACAAATGTCGAATATGGCTCGCAGGTCGAAGAAGGCACAATCGTCGAATTAGGATCGCAGACCAAAGAAGGCACAAATGCCTAATTAAGCTCGTAGGCCAAGAGATTTTCATCAAATTTAAGATCTCTTATAATAATAATTTCATTACAATGTGTTTGAAGAAGTCTATAACCTTTGACATCTTCAGAATAACCAACAAATATACACTTCTCACTTTTAGGATGCAATGCTTTCCTTTTCTCATCACGAATGTGAGCCCATGCTATACTGTCAAATACACGGAAGTGACTTACATCTGGTTTAATTTTAGTCCAAGCTTCTTCCAATGTTATATTTTTAAGAGAATTTGTGGGAGTGCGATTTACTATGTAATTTGCACAGTTGATGGCTTCCACCCAATACTTTAGACTTAATCCCTTAGATTGGATCATACAATTAGCCATTTCTTTTAATGTGCGGCTCTTTCTCTCAACAACACCATTTTGTTGTGGTGTATATGGAACAATGTGTTGCATTTGGATTCCCTGTGTAGTGTAGTAACTTGTAAAATTATTGTTCACATATTCGCCTGCATTATCTGTTCTTAACCTTTGAATTTGATGTCCAGATTGCTTTTCTACAAGGCCCTTGTAGGCTAAAAACTTGTCAAAAAGTTCACTCATAAGTTTTAAGAAGTAAACCCAAGTACATTTGGAAAAGTCATCAATGAAATTTAAGAAATACTTGCACCCAAAAAAATAAGGAGAATAAAGTGGACCACACAAATCACTATGAACAAGCTGCAAAGGACCCGAGGCATGCCAAGAGGCATGTTTGTCAAAACTGTCTCAGTGATGTTTGCTGAGAACACAACCCGCACAAATACCATCTCTACATGAAACAAGAGGAAGACCAGTCACCATCTGTTGATTACATAGTTGCTGCAAGGAGCGATAGTTTAGATGACCAAAATGCTCATGCCAAAGCTTGTTCAAGTCATCGCTATGAGCAACAAAAACTGATGAAAAATATGATGACCCAAAGTTTTCAAACTTGTACAACCTGGTAATATCTTCAGCAATTCCAGTTGCAAGAACATGCTTAGGATCTTTTAGATCCTTTATTACAACTTGGTGAGGTGAAAACTCTACAGTTTTACCTTCACCTGAATGAGTGATTTGATATATTGATAGAAGGTTACAAGAAAGACTTGGAACACATAATACATCATTGAAATGACCATTTTCTACTTGAGATGTTCCAGATCCTTCAACACTAAGAGATCTATCATCACCAACAAATATTTTATTGGCGTTAAACTCATTTAGAGTAGAAAATATGTCTCTATCCTTAGTCATATGATAAGATTCTCCATAATCAATAAGCCACTCACCATAAGTAGAAGTAGAATTAGAGGTTTTATTGAAGGAGAAACCAGAAGTTGAAAGTGCGTGTCCATGAGAAGAAGAAGAATAAGTAGAATCAATATCGATGTTGTGCTTCTTCATTGCTGCTTATAAAGTTGTCATCTTCTTGAAACATTTGGACTCATCATGACCATCTTTATCACAAAATTTGCAATGTCTATCAGTCTTCTTATTTTTTATATTTCCTCCTTTGTCTCCATTGGGAGCGGAAGTTGTCTGAGTGGGTTTGGGACCCTTATATTGTTTGTTGTTGTGGCGAGGATGTTGCTTCTTGGGATTATTGGGTTTATATTTCTATGGACAACCAAGGCTTTGTTGGAGGTACCTGTAGTGCTGATCACTCCAAGTTGTACTAGCTTATCTTGCTCTCTAATCAAAGCATCATAAAAGTTCTCAAGACTGGGTTTTTGATAAGCTTCCCCTAGAGCCTCTTACATGGCATAAAAGGTAGATACAAACACAGAATATGCACTACCTAGCTTAGAAAGAATAATATAGATGCAACGATCTTCGTCTATCTTTATCTTACATTATTTGCATAAAGTTTTGAGTGTTTTAAATTTAGATAGATAGTCCTCAATGCAAGAAAAATCACTTGGACTTAATGTTAGTACTTGATTTTCTAACTGTTGTGCTCGAATAATATTGTGTTTACAAAACATAGATTCAATCTTCTCCCAAGCTTCTTTAGGTTTATCAATTGATTGAAGGTTGTTATCGGATAAAACGGTATATGCGGACATTAACAAATCTCCCTAGATCCACCTAGATCTATAACAAAACAGGATAGGACATGACACTTCCCCTAAGTTGCAATCATCGAATTTATCGTTGAGAAAGGAATAAATGACGTACCTTTAGATATCGCTTCCTTATGTCTCTATTGTCCCTGCTTCGCTTTGGTGGCCTTGAGATATCAGATCTACAACGACACAAATCGACCAAGGTGAAAGCAACAATAATATATTCAATGAAGACCTAAACATGTGATCAAGGAGTCATGTAATAAAATAAGAGTGATTTTATGGGAAAGGGACATGGCACTATATTTATATTAAATGAAAGCATAAGATACAACCAGATTTCCTTGATGTCATAAGATTCCTTTCGGTGGTCCTTCATTCCAACACACACACCTGCTCTACACTTGCATGAAGAATATTCATTGTGGCTTGATGGTCAAATGGAGGCCTCAAGCATCAATTCAAAGAGGATTCCTCACACAATTCTGAAACTATTATTTCATCAATTCTCTATTAAATCGTGCTTAACCTCTTCCCTGAGAAACCTTTCATTATATAGAAGAAAGAGAGATGGTTAAAGGGATGGGGATGATCCTACTAAATCTGAGAAGTTAGTAGGATGCCAACCATGTGAATGCGAACTCATTTTCTAGAAGATCCTCTTCTAGAACCTTTGTAACTTCCTCTTCCTTTTAAGCTTTGAAGCAGGTTCACATCCTACCTATAGAGCAGACTACGAACATCTCGCACTCCAAGTATAGGGTTGCCTGCGAGAATTAGGGTTTCTCGCACCCTACAATACATGTAGCATGCGAACTCATCTTAAAAATATTTTTTGTACAAGAAGACAACAGTCACTTTTTTCAGGAAAAAGGTCCTTATGAGAGCCTGAACACATAACTGTAGAGACATCACCAGAGTGACCAAAATAATGTGTAACAGAATGACCCCCAAAGTATGAGGCTAGAACTCATGACGACCGAAATACTTTGTAAAACGCGTGTGTGTGTGTCAGAAACAAGGAGCACACCTAATCAGAA
Organism: Picea mariana; assembly: GCA_032191745.1. Lineage (NCBI taxonomy): Eukaryota > Viridiplantae > Streptophyta > Pinopsida > Pinales > Pinaceae > Picea > Picea mariana. The sequence continues at coordinate 6,705 of JASDQU010393210.1, read as the reverse complement.
ACCTGCAAACAATCAAGCATCTGCAAAATATAATTATAGTTCTAAGGTAGGCATTCCCATGCTCAGACCATAAATGAATGAAATCATAAATGTAGGCCATGGCCACCAATCATACACCGTGTATCCATGTCATCAAAATGCTACATAGCCACCAGGAATACACTGTGGATCTATGTTAGAAGAATCAGATTAGGACATAGCCACACAACATACAAAGTGGATCTATTTGTCGATACAAATCATGGATACTCCATCGCAACTTGGACCAAAAAGATGAGACCCAGGGTCTTCAATATCGTTGTCTGAAAGTATGAATCTAGCCAAGTGATTGCATGTGTCGAAGTCGAACATGGTAGAAACCACTTGATTACTAGTCATTGATGAAAACCGTTAACAAGTGTGAGGGAAATCACCATTGATGTCAATGACTCCCAAGGTACCTAAGTACAATCTGAATGAATGTGAATAAATGAGTTGAAATCGAACACTCGGCGAAATCTCTCAATCAGGGACCAATGATGTGAATCCACTGTCAAAGGTGAGGAGACCTACCATTAAGGCATGCAGGTTCTAAGGTACTAAATGATTTCTAAGTCTTATTCTTGGATAATGAGTTGGATTCAACAGAAAAAGACTCATCACAGGAGGGCCTTAATGTATCCCCCATCAATGACACGAAATAAGTAACAGATTTTGAGGGTAAGTCAAAGTATGAATATGATTTGAAATGAACACAGGGAAGGCCGACATGGTAAGAATCGACAATTGCAAATGGCCGACTCAATGGAGGGCTTGTTTGGACTTCTCTTGAACATATGAACGACATGACAATGGTCCTGGCAGCATTAACTCAAAGACGACCCAAGAAATGACCTTGCAGTAAGTTAGAAGAGAGACAAATGGATTTCCCAACCTGGATTCAAATGACGAACAGGGGGTGTCATGTTCAAGAGCGACACTTACTGCCATTAATACAAATACCAAAACACATCCCTTTCCCAAAGTTTCCCCCACCGTTTATGGCGAGTACCTCTTTATTTTTACACAAGCTTGAGGAGGATAACATATGCTTGTCAATGTAAGCTCATCCTTCGGACAAGTCCCTCAGAGTACATTTAACGAACCCTAGGAAGGAGTGGTTAGGTCCCATAAAGGGCCTTTCAAAGTTTGTTTAACGAGTCCAAAGATAGAAAAATCGGGGGTTTTTCATGTTTTGAGAGTCTGAGAAACACTTAAAGAGAACTCTCTGAGTTCCTTTTTCGTAAATTAGTTCGACGAGACCGAAAAAGTGATAAACTATCGCTCATCGAACATTTTCTTTAAATAATTTTACGAGCGTGAAAAGAATAATATCACTTGGAAATCTTTTCATTTTTATGGAGCATGAAAAGAGCTTAAAGGATACTCCTTTATTTTCGTCATTTTCATGTTACCATGATGAGTACGAAAAGACGAGAAAAGTATACTCGGTTGCGTTCTCATGTATTCACGAGCGCGAGAACGAACGAAGACTGAGCTCGAGGTTTTTCCTACAAAACCCTAAAAAAGATATTCGTACATGGGACGAAAAAAGGAAAAAATACTTGTACACCGTCGTTCAGACTTCTAGGTCACCTACCTGTGAAAAATCATACTCACAAGGCCATTAGGGTATTAGGTTTTTAAGAAAAATAATAAAAATAATATAAAAAATCAATGAGAAATAGTAAAAAAGTGAATAAATATGAGTGAAAAGCCCTTTTTACCATTTCATTGTTACTTTGTCAAAAACTTGTCCAACACACCTCTTTGTTCCCCAAATTTCTTTGCTCGATTGCGAGAGGTACAAGCGATCATTCGGCAAACGGTTTTAGCCAACGAGGTAATCTCCTGATTCTTCAACTTTTTCATGGATTAAAATTGATTTTTATTGACAAGTTTAAGTGTTTGAGTCCATTTTAGGGCTGATGGGTGCGCTCAAGCATTCTCGCAGGTGGGCCATTCGGGACCTACGAGAACTTAAGATTCTCGCAGGTGGGCTTCAATGCACCTACGAGAATCTCGCGCTGTGTGTAAGCTTCACCTCCGAGGGCCGGAAAATGGATTTTCATGCATGTTTTTACTCAATAAAAATTTATGCAAGAGGTCAAATCAAGTTGTTAACTTCCTTCTCATGGCTCCATTGCAGGTGTTGATCATCACGATGTTGGAATGGAGGGAAAGAGAACATGAGGAGGAGGATGCCATTGTCAAAAATTATTTGGGTACAGTTGTTGTCCTTCGGGAATGTGGGCTCTTAAAAATTTTCAGGATCTCGAGCATGAGAGCGCAACTTAGGTTGTTAGAGTACCTGGTCCACATGTGGGATGTGGATCAATAGGTATTTCATGTAGGGGTCCACACGCTCACGACGTGGATACCATGCTACTTTGACCAGAGGTAGAGGTGGTGGACTTCCTATGAGCAAGTATGTTTGCCAATATTATGTTCCCAAGGCAGAGAGAAGCAAGGGCAAGGTCATCATCTGGGGTGTCCAAAATCTGACCTTGCGGAGTATCTTGTTTACCATTTCACACATGGCCGGGAGTAGTGCTCAGCACATGGCTCTCCATAGCTATTTCCAATATGCAATAGAGTGCACAGAGCCTCGGGTTTTCAATTGGTCAGACACGGTTCTCTGCAGTATGAAGAGGCAACTGACAAAGTGCAGAAGGGGTAACCTAAAGAAGTTCGGGTAAGGATCACTTTTGGTGTCATTCTTCCTTGAGAGGGTCCCACTGTTGCGTCTATAGGTAGATTGGGGTTTACCGGCCCCACAGGATCCGAGGATGCTGACGTGGTGTAACCTCATGGCTCAGCATGTAGCAAGTCTTATGATCAAATATAACGATTCATTTTTTGACTGGTTGAGGCCCCAAATGCTGGTCCAGATTTGGTTCTACCTGAGGATTTTCAGTGGGGTGACTTAGGTAAGAAGTACACATTTTGTTCTTTTTAATGTTTTTTTCAAATTTCATTATGTAAAATGTTTTTATGTCTTTGATCCAAGTACTAATCAAAAATTTCTTTTGACGACACAGATGTGGGGCCATATCGACCTCCAGGAACGTCTCCCATTCAAAGATGAGGAGAAGTGGCTCTAGTGGCAAGATGGGATGCTGAGGACTACGAGGCAGTTGAACAAAACTTAGAGCGACTGACTGCGGATGTCTCAGACATCGCTATTGGGGAGATCCCAAGGTGCTATCAATGCCATACTGTGGGCGTGTCTGAGTCTCTTAGTCGAATGCTCCATAGGGTAGTCTGAGCAGTTGTATGTTACCGTGAGCGTCATCTGTGATGCTAATTTGTAGAAGCCATGGGCTTCATATATTTTGATATTTTGGTCCTTGGACAAAAATTTTTTGTAAAAATTTTGATCGTTATATATATATATATATATATATATGCGGCTTCTACCAGCTTATTTTGTTTTGTATAATACATGTGATGTGTGATTGGTTTTATAAAAGTCTCAGATATATGTCTAACACATAATTAGCTAAAGCATCAGTCAATGTATTTAGACATCTAGGAATGTGTTGATATTCAATATAATCAAAATGACATTCCAAGAGGTGAATTCGTAGATATACCTGCATTAAAGTAGGACTTCAGATAGCATAGACATTACTTAATTGTAGAACTACTAGCTTTGAATCAAGTCATATAACCAGGCAGCGGATACCAAGCGAAATAGCATTCGTCAACAACTCAATTACGGTGCTATATTTTGCGATATTATTGGTCACACGACCAAGGCAAACACCTCGTAGACTGATAAGTTCATTTGTAGGTGCATAAATTTCCCATGCAGCAGAAGCAAGGTTCTGAGTACTATGACTAGCGCCATAGACGAAGCCAATGTGGGGTAGTGAAGACTCTGACATCTAGAAACCAAGCACAATGCAAGGTAAGCGATTGAGGGAAGAAACCAAATAACGAAAAAGCACACTAAAGTAGCACACAAAAATCATGATGCAATAAAATACAAGCACTCATGCACAGATGATCTAAGCGTAGTACTTCTTTAAGTAAATCCCATTTCAGAGCTCACTCAAAGGGATACCAATGTAGTCCACTAACTCATAGGCTCCTTTCTCCAACACTCATTTGACGATATAAGGACCTCACCACATAGCCTCAAATTTTTTGGCCCCTAGCACATCTCGATCTTGTTCATAAAGGAGAACCAGATCACCTTCAGAGAAAATGCGTGGCTTGACATGTTTGTCATATTGGGCTTTGACGCGTTTCTTCTGGGTTTCTATAACTAGGTTGGCATCGCGACGGGTTTCATCTAGTTGCATAAGATACAACAGATGTTCTTTTTCAGCAGAAGTGTTCGGGAGAATTTCAACGGCTAGCTTTAGAGATGGTATCTCACATTCAATCGGCAAGATGGCTTCTAGACCATAAACTAACTGGAAAGGTGTAAACCCAGCAGCAGATTTAACGAATGTCCGGTAAGCCCACAATGATAAAAACAACATCGTGTGCCAAATCGTTTTTTGAATCCCTATCATTCGTCAAAGCATGGTAATGAGGACTTTGTTTATTTCTTCAACCTGGCCATTGGCCTGTGGGTAATAGGGTGTTGAGTTTTCATGGCGAAGACCCAAATTTTCGGTGAGTTCTGACATCATGAAGTTTCTAAAGTTGCTACCGTGATTAGTAATGATAGCTTGAGGAACAACAAACCGAGCAATGATGTGATTGAATATGAATAGTGTTGTGGTCTTTCCGGTATTGTCGAATGTAGGCATCTCCTCAGCCCATTTCGTAAAATAATCTATGGCTACAATAATGTATCCATGCCCTCCGGCCGAGTGAGGGTGGCATGTCATGAAATCGATACCCCATTTCGCAAAAGGTCCAACAGACACTACAGGGTATAGAGGAGTAGGGTGTGATCGTATTTTGTTGTTGTAGGTTTGGCAAGCGTGGCATTTTTGGACAAAAATAATACAATTGTTGAATAAATAAGGCCAAAAATACCCAGCTCGTAAGATCTTCTAGGCAGTAGCATACCCAAACATGTGACCACCACATGCTCCAGAATGGTAGTCATTCAGGGATTTTTCGGCTCTGTCAAATGTGAGGCATCGTCGAAAAATGGAGTCAATCCCACGATGATAAAGAGTATCACCGAGGATAATATACTGACGGGCTTGGTAGAGAATTCAACGGCGGTCAGTGCTAGACAAATCAGGCTGGAAAGTCTGAGTCTGGATATATATGATGATATCCCCATACCAAAGGTCATCAGAACTGATTAGAAAAAGGGATTCATCAGGTAATGAATCCTCTGCTACATTTTTCGTCTCAGAACAAGGAAGGTCACATATCAATTCGAAAAACACCAAGGATTTCTTGGACTTAGCACGTTCGAATTCTAAGTCAAACTCTTGGAGTATTATGATCCATTTGGATTATTTTCCCCCTAGCAATTGGCGTGTTCGAATGTGTTGCATAGGGTTGCAGTTGGAAATCACAGTAGTCTTGCGTAAAAGGATATAGTGTCAGAAACGTTGAATAGCTTGGATGGCGGCCAAGGCCAGTTTTTCAACATGTAAATATTTGGTTTCGATAGTCATGAGACTCCGACTCAAATAATAAATGACATGTTTGACATGAGAATCATCCTCCTGGACTAGAACCATAGCAATGGTATAGTCCGAGGCTGCGAGATACAAGAAATAATCGTGACTGTAATCGGGTGGAGAAAGTAGTGGGGTACGTGTTAAAGTCAGTTTTAAAGCATCAAAATCTTTATTGGCAGTGTTATCCCATACAAACTTAGAACCTTTCTTGAGAAGTCGAGTAAATCCAAGAGTTAACTTAGCATAGTTTGGGATGAAACGATGTAGAAAGTTTGCCTTCACTTGCAAACTTTGTAGCTAGTGAAGTGAGGAAGGAGGAGGGAGATTGAGAATCGCCTCGACCTTTAAAATATCTACCTATATCCCTTGACGTGAAACAATAAATCCTACAAGTCGGCTGAATTCTATACAAAAAACACATTTGTGTGGGTTTAAGCGTATACGGTAAAACCGACATCAAAGGAAAATGGCTCGGAGGTGTGTGGGATGATCTACACAGTGCATGGAATGAGTCAGTAGGTCATCGAAATATGGTTGGACAATGTGCTTTATATCATGAAAGGCATAATACATAGCACGTTGAAAAGTCGCACCGACATTCTTTAAACCAAAGGGTAGTTTCTGGTAGGCAAAATTGCCCCAAGGACAAATAAAAGTGGTCTTGTGTTGGTCAGTGGGTACGATATTGATTTGATTATATCCATAGAAACCATCCATCAAAGAGAATATTTCACTCCTGGCACAATCGTCGACGATTTGATCAACGAAGGGGGTGTTGGAAGATTGGTTGTTGTCATTGATGTCAACCCTAGTCATGGGTTTTGGACCGCAAGATTGATAAATGTATTTGGACATGAAGAAAAATGCACATGCATATACAACACCCATGAATGGATAGTATACATGATCTTTCCGGTGGTATGTGGCACGTCACATGGATCCTCATGGTTGAGGAGAAATGAATTTTTAAATATGACAAAGTGAATTGAAGAAGGAAGTACATGTAGGCCCTAAAGATAATTAAAGAAAAGAATTACAAAATAAGAAAGTGTCAGGTTGGCCCTAATGTTAAAAGGAAGTGAAA
>JASDQU010393204.1:6068-18050 GCA_032191745.1 Picea mariana | reverse complement strand
AATTAATGAATTGAGTGGAGTAATTAAGATAAAAATATAGCTTCACACTAAGTCTAGCTTAGAACCACTGAGAGACACCAAAAGCAACTTCTAATGTAGTGTGCTCATCATTTTTTATTGGTCAAGCTACAAACCATACTATAAAACATATTGCAAGGCATTTTGCTTCTCTATAAACAAACAATCTTCGTTGTTCATTAGTAATTTGTAAATATAACATTTTATAGACTTGAGGAAGTAGAATCTTCAATGGATGTTAATTGACGTGACTTAGTCAACAGAAGAGAGGTGAATCCATATAAGAGAGGTGAATCTAAATAGAGAGGTGAATTTAAGTAGAGAAAGTGAAGAAGTAATAAAAAATGAAATCATTTTTTTTAATTCATTCAGTTATACTTTAACTCAGTTAAGTTAAAGTAGTTTATATTAATGTATTTTATTTTATATATAAAAAATGATATTTAAGATAATTTTCTTTAAAAATTATAATAAAAAGACAAACAAATACTATAAACAACATAGCAAAACTATATTCATATTATATATTCTATTAAATATATAAGCAGTATCATCATAATATGTGCTCATAGTTCATTTGATAGTCATTTGTCCACTGAAACCTCATCACTTTTAAAAAAAAAAACTAATTTTATAATATTTGTCAAATGTTGGATATCACTATTATGTTAAATATTGTAGACCTCTTGGGCTTAGTGGCCATCTTCTCCCATGATATTTAACATAATTTTCTTTAAAAATTATAATAAAAAGAAAAACAAGTACTATAAACAACATAGCAAAACTATATCCATATTATATAAATTATATCCATATTATATATTCTATTAAATATATAAGCAGTACCATCATAATATGTGCTCATAGTTCATTTGATAGTCATTTTTCCATTGAAACATCATCACTTAAAAAAAAACTAATTCTATAATATTTGTCAAATGTTAGATATCACTATTATGTTAAATATCACTATTAGAAATACAAATCCATGAGGATGGATTATTTACTCTTAGAATAACACAATTTATTTAATTCAAGATACAAATTATAAACCAAATAAAAAGGAAAGCTCTTAACCATGGAGAGGAATGTAAAATCCTTAAATATTTGTAAGAAAAATAGAGGTAAATCTTCAAACCACCTAAAGAACAAAAAATACTTTGATCCCATCAAGGAAAAAGTTATAAAGTTATAGAAAAACCCACGGTCAATAAGGTTTTAGTGATGATCCACAACAATGATGGATAATGACCTTAATACTTATTCAATTTATAGCCCTCTATAAATAGATTATAACTTCACATAATTAATGTGGGATGATAAAAAAATTCACCTAATGACACACTTGCCTCCCTATACTAAGTAACCACATGAATGATCCACTAATTTACCCTATGAAGTATAATGATACTCCATTACATGTTTATAAATGCCCCATAAATAAATGATTGAAATTGCTATATTTTTCATAAGAATGGCATAAGTAAATAAACAAATGTGGCTAGTAGACAACATTACAACATATTCTAGCATTAATTGATTCATTACATCAATTTCCATCAAAGTGACTTACTAGATTATAAAATATTGATTAAGAAATCCCAAATTGGGAAATATTTACAATTAGAAAGACAAAATGAAAAATCAAAACAACACAAAACCAAAATGGGGGTGGGATCAAATTAGATAGTAACAAATCAACTACCCATGATCAAAAATTCCTAGAGGAATACTTGGGACAGATGAGAGAAGGTGTAGAGTCAAGGATGATGTCCACATACAAACTTTCATGGTTAGATTTGAATTAAGCAAGAGAAAGTGTGTTTGGAAATCAAGAAAAAATTGTCCCTAAATCCAAATTGGATTGACATAACTTATGTGAAAGGGTTTGTTAACCGGCCTATGCAAAAAAATAAAGCACGGTTGGTAAATGTGTCCTCAACTCATTTCTAAGGGATAGCCTGATAGAATTGTTTATATTGGATAATAGATTTTCCTAGTTAAGTTCAAATAAACATCCAAGGTCTAGACATAAAATATGAGGAACCCTTTATGACTCTTGAAGGTCTAGGCATGGTTCTAGAGGTATTCACCTTGATTCTTGAAAATCTAAGAATAAACGATGGACCAACAACGGGAAAGATGTACAAGTCATAGGACTAGTCCTCTTAGAAGTGCCAAATTCTAAAATTGATTCCAAAGTTAACTTTGAAACAAAGTTTTCCCTTCAAAATTTGATAGTTACTATCAATATCTAGGATTATATTCTAAAATCTCATGTTGAGTAAGGGGGTGGGATAAGAATTTTCCAAGAACCTTCGCTAATTTTATTCTTCCAAATTTACCTCAAATTCAAACTCTATCAAGATATTTATTTGCAATGGTTGATAGTAATATGATCTTCAAATGGTAGATGGTATTTTATAGTATCCATATCATATAGAAAAAGTTGAATTTTCAAGTTAGGAAAATGGGACAATAATTGTAGCTTAAATTCATCATCCTCAATTTCAGTACTTACTAAAATATTAGGAACACAAGTCTTTCTTCTGAAGTTAGTGAATCATCAAAATTAAACTCAATTCTATCATATCAAAGCCAAGGTTTTTTATTCTCTTTTAGATCTTGATTCTTTGTTCGTATCAAGAGTCGATAAGATTCATATAAAATAATGGTATGAGGTTATCAAAATGTGGTTATTAATGCCAATAGGATCTATGTTATTATCCTCTATATATGGTGGCTTAAGGGTAAAATCATGAAGTTGGGTAACACTTTCGTGACAATCGGGTCTCCAAAATTCCTAGCGGCAATTTTTCAGCCGAAAAAATGTTGCTAGGAATTTTTTCGGCCGAAAATTTGCACGTCAAATTTAACGACGCCCTCGAAATTCGTGTACAATGTTTTTCGGATGAATTATTTTCTTGTGGTAAGCATATTTCAGCCGAAACACTTTTTGGCCGAAACGTTTATTTTTAACAGATTCCGTTAAAAACTAAGTTTCGACCGAAAGAATATTTTGGCCGAAAACCTGAAAATGGAACTGTTTGCAGGAAACTGCAAATTCTCTTCATCTTACTTCATCTTTGGAGGTAGCGGACTCCTAAAAATACTCATAATTTAGTTTTAGAATTGATACCAACATTTTTAAAATTGAATCTACTTTCATTGGGTATAATTTGTTTTCATTTTCATTTTTTTTATCTAATTTTATTTAATTTTGTAAAAAAAATCACTGCATAATATTTTTAGGTGAGATTATGATTCGGTGAAATGAAAAATTCATATCTCTAAAAATACAATTGGAAAATTATGGAAAATTTATATTGATAATCCTTAAATTGTTGTCTTCAAAAGGGTATTTTTAGATTTTACTTTTAAGTAAAAATTAAGATAGATACATGGTGGAGGAAAACATGAATTTAAAATCTGTAACTTTTTCAGATTGGTCAACTTCAAAAAAATCTAGAAATTATAATATTCATTCGTTAGATTCAAAACTATAGTCATCACAAAATAGAGTCTCTGTAGATTGTTGCAGTATATTTCTTTTGTCAAAAACAAAAGTTTAATAATGGATACATTGTTGTGGGAAAAAATAACTCATTATCTTACCCTTCATTTTTAAGGAACATACTGTCAAACAATTGCTAAATTGACATATCAAATCTCAATAAAAAAAAAATTGAAAAATAGTCAGTAGAAAGCTAACAAAATTCTTCACAAGTTTTTTTTTTACAGTAAAATAAAACTCTAAATAAAAAAAAAAATGCTTTTCTTTACCGGAAGTTGAAGAACCTGTTAAAATTATAAAAAAATTGTCATAAAACAAGCAAAAGTGCTACCCACCTTCATGATTTTACCCTTAAGTATTATCACAACAAGGATTCAAGTTAAGACTCTCTGTGCCAAATGGGTGATGAGTTTCATGAGTGGTAATGAGGCATGGAATTTGTTTCACGAGAATCATATTAGTCAAGGGTCCCCACAAGGGAAAAAAATGTTTGGCAAGGTATTCCTTTGCATATCCTTGTAGTCACCCCTACTCATGTTAAKATTGTTGACATGTTTGTGGTCCATATCATATGGAATTCCTAGGAGGTTATTAAGTCATTCCTTTAATGTAGAGATCCTCCATTGTGGTATGGTTTGTCTTTCAACAATCATTKTGTTTTGTAGTATCCTGTAGCTCTACATGAAGGGTAAATTTTTGTTGATTCAACTTCATTCTCATCCCTACAATTGTTCAATGGGGGTATCCAAATGGATAACTATGTGATTGATATCCAAATGATGGGATGTGTCCCTTGGATAGAGTTTAGATAGTTCAAATTTACAAATACAAATAAGTTCATCTTGGAATGGATAAAACGTGTTTTTTTGGATTATCTTATTCAAAAATTAGGCCTCCATACARCACAATCTTGGTTTATTGATTGGAAATGGAAGAAAACCACATCATTTACCATATATAAGCAAACTTSATTATGAGTCAAACTTGAACTGGAAGACCATCTAAACAAACTTTGGTAGATAAAGTCCAAGAAATAAATGTGGTTGTTCCAAATGAGAAGCCTATGGAGGTTGGCCTTGTATCCCAAAAAGGCCKTCTTTACATGGTTTCTTATTATAGGTCTATTAGTGGACAAAATATTAACATACCTAGGAGTGAAAATCCTACATTGTTCCTAATATGGGTGCTTTGGAACTTTGAAACATATTTTATAGCTTTTTCCCCTAGGATATTATATGTGGGCTTGAGTTAAATTTATGTGTTGGCAATACCTCTTTGCCTCATTTCATGGAAGTCTACCATGTTAGACAATTGTCTCCCTTCATCTCTGAATTTTCAAATTATTTGGTTGTTATTTTGTGTTGAATTGATTTACTTCATTTGAAAGAAACACAATGGTGTGTTTTTTAATTCAAATTTTCCCCATCTTACTTTCTCGTGGTATGACAATGCTCTGATATGTGTCAATATGTACTTGCATGTTATTGTGTAATCATGAAATGTTTCATGGAAATGGATCATTTTACAGCAACTCTAGATTTTTTTAACTAAAAAGGGCCTTGTCATACTTTCTCATGATAGACCAGTGCTATAACATGTGCCAAACTATACTTGCATATTATTGTGCAAGCACAATAAAATTTCATGCAAATGGAGAATATTACAACAACTCTAGAGTTTTGCAATGGGGCCCCATGTACAATAAGTCAAAACCCACCCAACCCATCTTGGCCCTATCCAAAGGTCTCACCAAGATAATATTAATTTATCTATAAATTATCCTGGATATTCCATTAGAACAGTTCATCACAATAGATCTGATAAATAAAACTGAAATATACACTATGAAGGTTAAATTCCTTTAGATTCCAAAATATTTGGTTATTGATTTTCTACTCATGCATGAAATAGATAAAATGCGGAAAAGAGAGAAAAGTAAAATAAAATCACACCATCCACAAAATAACATAAATATTTTCTATGGGAAACCCTTATGGGAGAAAACCCAGCTAGAAAGTGAGGTTTCTCTACTCTCTTTTCTCTCGTATGGAAATAATGCAAATACAAAAGAGAAGGCACTCTATATGGAGTTGCATGAGACTTGTGTCATGTTAGGATACTACATAACATTAACCCCCTATGTTATGCTCTCTAATTCCCCGCTTCCAATTGTTTCTCTCTGTTATGGAACAAAATAAAATAACACAGAATGGAACCCCTTCTCCTCCTAGCGGCCCGATATTTAACATAGATTGATAGTCATCTAGGGTTAGGATTTTGACTTCCTCAACCCTCAATTGTGATAATTTTTTGGACCTTCTAGAATATTCTTGAAAGTCCTCATGTAGATAGCCCCATATGCATAAGTAACTGGGGTTGATGTGGCATCATCTTGTACCATGGTGGTCAACACAATAGGTCAACTTGTGGGAGACATAACGTTTCCATATGAGCTCTGATTTATGTGATTTTTTGCATCGTTGGAAAGGTATCTATGTGTAGAATTGTGTCAAGGGATTTGAGTGATTACTCGGAAATTTTTTACCCCAAAAAATGTTGTTTGATACCTCAAAATGGCTCCAAAACGTTTCAAAACCCAATTTTCCAAACCAGGACCTGCCATTAAAATGATCCTGCAAGTTTATTCCTCCAATTTTTTCCACTTTGAAAGCATCGATATAGATGAAAAATAATATAATGATCCAATTCGGATCATACCTCCCATTTAGGAAGGATTTTGGTCCCCAAAATATTTACTGAATGAAGTGGGGAAATTTTTCCTCTGCCTTCTCCTGTGAGTACCACTTTTCTTTGCTTGGAAGTTGTCCTTTGAGCCCAATATACCAAAGGTAATGTTTCCTCTATCTTATATTTATATACCTCTTCTTCAAAACTTTATTCTCTACCAACTCATCCTGAGAATACGGTGCTAAGTCCTCTATGGAAGGTAATTGCTCCTCCTCGTGATCCAACATGGAAGGCTCGTAGAGTTTGAGATTCTCCACATTTACTACTGAGTAAATGCACATGTATGGGGGTAGACTAAGTTTGTAGGCATTATCTCACGCTTTTTTCAATAAATCAAAAGGACCATACCGTAGAGCCTTAATATTCTTACCAGGACCCTGTAGTCTTTCCTTATTCAGTTGTAACCATACTTTGTCTCCCACTCTGAATGTTTTATATGTTCTATGTTGGTCATGTCTAGCCTTGTACTTTTCCTGTGATGTATTAAGCATCTCATGTACTTGCAAATGGATTTTCTTTATCTTCTCAACAATTTTTTCTACTTTTAATACATCTCTTGTGATATCCTCCCTCACTCCTCCTTGTTGTCCATATACAAAATATAAGGCTGAAGGTGGAAAATATCCTAAGCAAGTTTCAAAAGGTGACATACCAGTAGAATGGATTGCTTTGTTATAACAGTGTTGTATATAGATCATATTTCATCCCAGGTATTCAAATGCTTCTGATCATAACCCCTCAAAAGTTGCACCAATTTCCTATTGACTAATTTTGTCTACCCATATATTTGTGGATGGTATGTTGTAGAAATCTTGAGCTTAGTGTCCATATTCTCCCACAATGTAGTCCAAAATGCATTGATAAATATGGTATCCCTGTCTGATATTATGCTCCTTGGTATCCCAAAGTGCACCCAGACCTATTCAAAGAACATGTTCATTTATTCTTGTCCTTTGATGGTCTTTTTACAAGGCATGAGAATGCACATATTTTTTAACCTATCAACTACCACAAATAGATACTCATGTCCTTTCCTAGTTTTTGGTAAACCTCCCATAAAATCCATGGAAATACTTTCCCAATGTTGAGTGAAACAGGTAAGGGACAGTGGTGATTTTAAGAACCCCCCCTAAATTTATATGTATAATAATTGGGTGAATCCCCATGATACATAGGAAAAATTGACGGCTATTTTATCAATAATATAATATGTATATATAATTTTTTGGTGAATCTTTTAGTCGATTTAAAATCTTGGTGAATCTTTCACTAAATTATAAAATCTTGTAAAAACTTGGCGAATCTTTCACTAGATTATAAAATCTTGTAAAATCTTGGCGAATCTTTCATTTAATTATTAAACCTTTAAAGTCTTTGTGAATTTTTTGTAAAGAAGTTTTCTTCCTTGCCCTGTATGTTGGCCTAGTTAATATATCATAGAATTCATATGCCATGTGATGGATGATATAATAGAAGGTGTTCTGGCATAACTCGGAAATTTGAAGCTTGTGTGTAAAGATCCACAGGATCCACTTTTGCATCTGCTTTTGTTGGTATGAGAGTCTAGAGATATGCCAAAGTGTAATAAACCACTTATGAAATATAAAAATATAATTTCCAGTGTGTATAAATCAAAATATAGTCATGCAACAACCAAATGTAAGCATTGTTTCTATTTTATACTTAAACTATTAGTAAATTCCATATAACATGGTTTTTTTTTCCATTTCAGTGCATTAACGTAATTCCTTTCTTCCTTTCTCCCTTCCCTCTTTCTTCTTGGCTTGGGAACTATCAATATTACTAATTTATACTCCTGAAAACTAGTTTTAGTATATTTAAGTGCAAAAATTTCAAGATATTACAAATATCATAAACCAATGAATAAGGAATAGATTGTTTCAAAAGGGTGCCAAAGTTGGCCTTCATTATGTGCGCTAAATGGTTTCTAAGACACTTTGGATCAAAAACATTGAATTGAAAGCATTGACATTTGCAAACTTCCAAATGTAGCATGCAATAAAGAAAGGAAATGTTTCTTTCGGCAAAGTGGAACCTCAATGCTTTCATCCTCAATTTGATTAATCAAATACCACTTAATACACCATACACAAGGGTGATATTTCTAATCCAACATATATTTTTCATCCCATACACAATAATAACAAGCCTAAGCCACCAAATCTTCAATAGGGAACCTTTCCTTAAAATGTATTGAATTCTCAATGGCATTGGTCAAGCATCTGTTTTGTAATCATGTAGAGACATTATTTAGTATCTAGTGCCTCATGTAGATACAAAGATAGGAAGGTACACTATCAAAGTTGCATGGTTTCATTAGTAGTTGCTTGTTGTCTCAGATCATCTGTGATTGTTTTCTCAAAATCATCCTGAGTATAGGGACATGTCACTTCCAACATTCTCATGAACTGTGAAGAAAGTTCCATCTCATCCCATTTATGTTTTATTAGTAGTGTTTCCAAGTAAAATGGTGATCTAGGTGGCAGTTAAGGCCTTTTTATAATAGTCCCTGAATTTAGAAGTTTCAGGTCAAATCTGAAAATCACATGGTTTGATCCTTTCCCAGTTGTTGTTTTTAGGGTCCATATCACTTTCCACATTATATAGATCAACCATAGCTTCCCAATAAGCTATATTGCATCCCAATCAAATTTTGGAGTGAAAAGTTAACAATCCCAACAAATCAACCGTTGCAACCAAAACTCAGAGCACTCAACTCTTGGCCTTCCACCTGCTTTGCCCTTAGTCTTTCCATATTATTTTCCTTTCATTTTATGTTGTATATGTTAATGAATAAGGGCATCACCCTATTGCATGAGGCTTTTGGCTAATGGGAGCAGGATGCATCTCTTCTTAGAGATTGCTACCACCATTGTACACAACCAATAGAGAATAAAATTTATGTCCACTACAACATTATTSTGTTTTATTTCTGCAATTGTMTTTAGTCATTTCATTCACTATTATACACATYACKTTTCTGAAAAATAATGTCTCCACCAGATTCCCTCCATAATCTAGATGACGATGTGATTATAAATTAGTGCAACTATGAAAGGTATAAATTTAGAATCTATTTTCTACAAAAGGATACAAATCAAAGATTCGCTTCTCACTTCAAACAAATATATAAGAAGTAAAGGACATATTACCTCTTGATTTGGCAACACTCCTCAATTTCCCCCCAAAGATGGCACTTAGTTCTGACTCCATAAAAGTTTGTTTTCTAATTATTTCAATTCGATTCTTAGGGACAACAATCTCCCAATCATCATTGCCACTAACGATAACCAATGAAATTTGGTTTCCACCAGAGCCATTTAGGTCACTACCTTCCAGTTTAAGTAGTTCATTGTGCAACTGATCCATAACAAAACTAAGAAATTCTTGAGAATCTTCTTGCGTGGGCCTTCCTAAAGGACTGAGAGGTTGGTCGGGACTAAAGGTTTTAAATAAAACATCAAACATGGTTGGATAAAAATACCTTCCCACCTCAATCCCTCCTACTTCCTTTAAATTCGTTTTCGTATCTTTGTCAATATCTTATCTTATAAATTCAATTTGGGTGATGTTGGGCACTTTGAAAACCAAGAAACTATTGTTGGGCTATCTGGTAATTCTATGGGCCATGAAATTTTTCTCTTGGGTAAGGAGGAAGGTGTAGATTTCCCAATTTTCTTTTAAACAGTCCACTCCAAGCCATATGCTAGTGTTGTAGAAATTGGTTCATTAAAAATTTAATGATACCTCCACAGTAACAATCTTACTAGCGTGTCAGATTCAGAAAGGAAGATAACAGTAGTTGATGAGCCAGGATGGCATATTGAATACAGTACAATGAGTGTTTCACATTTGGGTTACTATTTTTGGTGTTCATGGTGGAGGGGTGGATCTTATATTTCCCATCATGAAAATGAGATAGTTCAAATCTCTATTGTTTGTAATGACAGCATTAAGCCTTACTGGATTCATAATGGCTTTGTAACAGTTGGTGCTGAGACTATGTCTGAATCTTTAGGAAACTATGTCATACTTCACTTTGAAGGACTGTGAAGATTGTCTGTGGTTTTCAAAAGCAAGTTGAGGAAGTCCTATAAGACCCAGAGACACTGGAAAATGTTGTAAACCTTGCAAAAAGGTCTATGTAATAAGTTTCCATTTGATTTAAATGCAAAGGATTATGTAATGGAAACAACAACAATGATTTGCAGTATAATCTTTGTATAGACAGAAATACCCCTCGATTGGATGCAGGTAGATTAAGCTTCAGAAGATGTTGAGCATGCATTAGTAAACATTGTGGAATGATACTTTTATTTTGAAGCAAGATGCAATGAAGAGGGCTATTTAAGAAAGTCATTGAATTTTTGTTGGGAATTATGTTTATATGTTGTATAAGTTTGACTATAACAGTGACCAAACTAGGATCCATCCCTTTTCTTTGCATTTGACAAGGAGTTTCAGGGAATCCCCGACATGCCAATTTTGGGCTTAACTAACAATGGCTACCTTTCACAACACTATGCTTCTTTGCAGGATTTCATCAAACACTTTGATTGAAAAATCATATTCACACTGGAATCTGTTAGCACTCCTTAGTTTCCCAAGGCTGAGAAAAGAAATCAAAGAGGTAACCATAGACCAATCTTTAGGATTGAGTAGCTAGCCCTACCAACCCAAAGAGGGCTCTCTCATTTAGATCAGCCAACTAAATGACTAAATGAAGAAGATGTTAGGCTAGGTATTAAGCTCACTGATGGATAATTTGATTTGTTGAAGATGAGAAAAGAGATGGAGTCATATTTTCAAATAGGTCACTGTTTTTATGAAACCCTAATGAACCAGAAACAAGGATGCAAGTGTGGCAAAGGAAAGATAGAAGTAAACATTGGTATGTTGATGATTTGGTTGTAGTATAGTGGTGATGGAAAGAAAAGGAAAGTGTAAACTGAGCATAAATTGCATATGAGTTCAATTTACAAGTTGAAGGTGTAAACAAAAATGGTCAACTTAAAACAATACAGAGCATAAGATTGAGTTCTGTAAATCACTTCTTAAGTTGAGCATGAAGACCATTACAGTATGGAGATCATAAAATCTATAATATATAGTAGAGAAACATTACACAATTGAAGAAAAAGACTCATACCAATGATCAAATCACAAGAATCTCTTGACAAATCTGCAAACTGTCTCTATGTGCTTTCAAAGCATTGAAAATCCATGCTATCACATTGTGGGCACCTGGTGATTCAGCTTCCATGCCAAAAAACACTCCAACCCTACCACCATATATTCCAAATACAAACAATTCCAATTCATGTTCTGCCACCTTTGGAGGTATACTATCCTAGAGAATTAAAAGGAACCAAACCGTGTTCAAAGAATCACAAGGTCATTTTTTCATTCTATGTTCCATAGAGGAAAATGCAAATCTTTCCCCACTATTTTTCTACAGAAGTTATTATTTCAGTATGCTATGGGAATAATCCCTTGATACATGCTTTTGATGACATATAATATTATCATATCTATAGAGAGAACAATATGGAAGAAAATGCCTTGTATAACAAGTTATGACCGTGGAAGAAGGGACCTGGGAGATACTGGACGAAGAGGTTGGTATTCTTTAGTCAATCACAAGGAAACCCCTTCATGTTATTTCGTTATGTTTCTTATTT
>JASDQU010393203.1:0-10931 GCA_032191745.1 Picea mariana | reverse complement strand
GTAGTAGCCTTCTCAACACACAAGTGCGCCCTCTCCTTGGCTGCACCTCTTCTCCATGAAAACTCCTTCCACAAGCTTGTGCCTATTCCTCACAAAGTGTGCCCTAGCTTGCTCTCCAAAACCTCTCTTCCTCACTTTTTCTCTTTCACTCCAATCTCAAGAGTGATCAAGTGAACAATGAGCCTCATCCTTACCCTTTTTGCCTCCTTTAGCCTCTCTTTGGCCAAGCCTAAAAGATCAATGGCCTAGATTAGATCTAGCCAAGTCCAATCAGAGGGTGAGATCACTTCTCATAAATATCACTTGGAAACCCACTTTGCTCAAGTTTCCATAGTTTGCTTTATGTCTATTAATTCACCCACTTTGTGAATTAATTGTCACTTTATGACTTAAGTGGCAAATTTCACTTTATGACTTAAGTGACTAAGTCAAAGTGAAATTAGAATATAAAGTACAGGTATAAGGGTAATAGTCTCCCCCTTTGTGTTTAGAGACTCACAAACACAAGGGGACCACTTTCCAAGGTACGCAAATCTCAACACATTAGTCAACCTGAAGGGCATGACTAGAAACTCATAGTGCCCATAGTGACACTTGAATGTTGTTTTATGGATATCCTCCTATCTGACCCAAATTTGGTGGTATCTTGATTGCAGATCAACCTTTGAGACGTACATTGCCCCATGCAACTTGTCTATCAGCTCATCAATCCTAGGTGTTAGCGCTCAAAATGTCCTTTTAATTTTTAAGCACCATTCATCAAAATTTGTGTTAATTGTCATTTTCTTTTCGCCTTTTGGCCATTGTCATAACCCTCAAATTTTTCATTGAACTTTAATAAGCACTCATGGTCAGTTTTTGCTAGAAGTCTCATGATTCCTTATACATGATCTACACTGCAAAATGTCAGAATTCATATTGAATTTCACCTAGTCTTCATATTGTTATTTAAATTATCAACAATGTAGTGTGTGCATACAAGTGAACTAAATGCTTTAGTTTTAAGCCACGAGCTAAGTCACCAGTCATGCCTAATTCATAAGCTAACGAGTTGACAACAGGAGTCGAGCCATAAGTTCACATGCAGTCCCAATACACATGCCAGGTCAATGAGCCAAGTCAAACCTCAAGTTTGCATAGTAAGCGCATTTTATTCAGAGTTAAGCCAAACTTCAAAGCCACGAGTTAAGCAATAAGTCGACACGTCCATCATAAAGCGATGAGCTCATTCTTGACTCTGTATCGATACACCGACTGAAAAAAATTTCTGCCAGATGCCCAATAAAAAATACAGATGCTTATGGTTGCACAGGTGTCTTGTGATTGAACAGAGTTTGATTTTTCGAGTTTTTGACAGATCAGAGGCATCGAGCCACAAGAAAAGAAACACCATATGAGCATAAATACAAAAGGGCGTAGGGTTTGTATGAAGATTGGTTGTTCTTCTGTGTGGTTTCTTTGGAGACTCTTTCATACTTCGAAGGAAGAAAATGTTAGACTTTGGAGACTCTTTCATACTTTGTACTCAAGCTTCTCATTTTCATATTAAGTAATGCAAGCTTCTTTTGTCATTACTTTTTCAGATTCCCATCTTCTTATCTAGTCTGTACTTGCACTTGAATGTTATATTCATGTTATTCATGTTTTTCTAATGCCTGATAGTTGTCATCCTGTCTTTGCATTGATGAGTTAGAATTGGAAGTATTATTTACTTATTGGTCATTCATATATGTTTATTGTATGATTCTGCTGGTATAGTAAGGATTCTCCACACATCCACTTATTTACAAACTCTTTGAGCAGTAGTAGTTGAAAGCCTTGTCAATCTAAGTGTGTTTATGCATGTCTTGAGTGAGTGAGGTTTGATTTAGTCATCCGANCTATCTGGCGACTCCATGAAGGACGAATTCACTTGCGACTCCATGAAGGATGAATTCAGTGGCGACTCCATTGTTTAGAAATCTATTGGCGACTCCACAATATTCCAATGTCAAAAGGATTTGCTGTTGTTTTGGATTGGAGGTTTGCACCTCTTGACTTCTCTTTAGTTCCTGGTTTCCCACATCTAGTACCTAATATGTCAAAATGGGGAGATTTTCTGCCTATATTCAGAGAGGGGAAAGAAGACAATCTTGCAGAACACCTCCTCAAGTTTCATGAGTGCATGGATCTACTAGACCTACATCATGAAGAAGTTCGTATGAAGATGTTCATGCATTCATGCACGTAAGTGATATTTCTCTTTACCTCCTTCCAACATTTCATCCTTGAAAGATTTCCACAGAGTATTCAATGAGCGCTGCAAAAGTATTTTTCAGATGAGTTTGCATTTGATAATTGCTGCGAGGAATATGAATTACATTATACGGTTGAAGATGTAAATAGAGAAGAATCTCTGCCTCATCATCTACATCATCTCTCTAATGATCTTCATGATGATGTGCTTTCCCATCAACATGAACTAGAGATGGATAATAAAGGAGTTGAAGGTTCTCCTATTAACAGTATTTCTGATTTTCATCAATTTGAAGAGTTAGTTTCTTTAGTTATGAATCATGAGGATTGGTTTTCTGTTGGTCAAACATCTTTTGAAATCAGTAAAGGCATCTATCAGCTTACAAATTTGCAGACCAAGGGAAATTGCAACATGAGGAGATAGATTTACCGAGATTATCCATGAACAAAGAGGAACAACAAGGGGATTGTCTTTCTCCTTATGTACCCTTTATTTCAAATTTTGATGGAAAGACTGATGATGATGAGGAAAAGGGTGATGTTATTTCAGATTCATTTCGGATCCCTATTGTTGATAATTCTATGCAAGAATCTTCATTTCTGTCATTATAATTTTATCCTGATGCTCCCATACTTGACAAGTATAGTGATGAGGAAGAAGATTTTAAGGTTTGTGAACGCTTGCTGACTACTAGAATTTCATCTAGTTCTACTTTTCAGCAAAGATATGATCAGAAATGTATGCATGGTGTGGTTAATGATAGCTATGAAGAGTTTGCTGCAGTAGAAGATACCTCTCATTATGATCGAGGGATTGGTGATCCACATTATGATAACCATAGTGATGCTTTTGACATTGTATTAAATGCATCTATTAAAGCTGGTTGTCATGAAGATCAAATTATTCCTTTTGAAAACTCAAAAGATGATAAGCAAATTTATGGATCAGCATGTAACAATATTGAATCTGCAACAGATACGAAGGGTAGCTCTCAGTTTTCAGATTCACAGACAAAGGAAGATTGCAACAGATATGAGGAGGAAGATGATGAGCTAAAAAGTCCAGATCAACAGTTCATTATGCATGTTTCTCTGACAGAGGTTGAGCAGTCCACATTCAGCATTGAGATCAGTGAAGGAAAAGAGCAACAACATTTCTTTCAGTTGGAACAGTATCATGAAGAGGTATTTCTTTGTGTCTTTCATGACCCTATTGCTGATTTTCTGGAATCCATGAGCAGCAGAAATATCAAAATATTCTTGACAGATGAAAGCTGGTTCTATCATCTGTTCAAACCACATTTCTGTTGGCTATGCATTCTTTTTATTTTTCGGTTCAAGACTAAGCATGATGTCAATAAACCAGTTTCTTACATGGCTTCATTGGAAGTATTCTTTTACTTGATAAGAGGCAGTACAGTTGGTTAACGTAGGAGTTAGCGGAAGAATACGCTCTTCATATGAGCAGGTAGATTGTTTTCAGTTTTCTTGAATGAACAGAGCAGGCTATAGGTAGGTTACAGGTTTTCAGGAGATCAGTTGCACAGGCCAGATGACTCCATAGCCCAATGGTAAAGGCGATTGGAACTACTAGGTTCTTGGAAACCTCACAGGGAGGTCTCCATCCCAGTTGGAGCCAGAGGTTAGCGCTCAAAATGTCCTTTTAATTTTTAAGCACCATTCATCAAAATTTGTGTTAATTGTCATTTTCCTTTGGCCTATTGGCCATTGTCATAGCCTTCAAATTTTTCATCGAGCTTTAATAAGCTCTCATGGTCAGTTTTTGCTAGAAGTCTCATGATTCCTTATACATGATCTGCAATGCAAAATGTCAGACTTCAATTGAATTTCACCTAGTCTTCATATTGTTATTTACATTATCAACAATGTGGTGTGTGCATACAAGTGAACTAAATGCTTTAGTTTTAAGCCACGAGCTAAGTCACTAGTCATGCCTAATTAATAAGTTAACGAGTCGACAATAGGAGTGAAGCCATAAGTTCACATGCAGTCCCAATACACATGCCAGGTCAATGAGCCAAGTCAAACCTCAAGTTTGCATAGTAAGCGCATTTTATTCAGAGTTAAGCCAAACTTCAAAGCCACGATTTAAGCAATAAGTTGACACATCCATCATAAAGTGCTGAGCTCCTTCTTGACTCTGTATCGATACACCGACTGAAAAAAATTTCTGCCAGATGCCCAATCAAAAATACAGATGCTTATGGTTGTGCACGTGTCTTGTGATTGAACATAGTTTGATTCTTTGAGTTTTTGACAGAGCAGAGGCATCGGGCCACAAGGAAAGAAACACCATACGAGCAGAAATACAAAAGGGCTTAGGGTTTGTATGAAGATTGGTTGTTCTTCTGTGTGGTTTCTTTCAGGTTGCAGGGTACATACAACTTTGAAGATTGTGCTAGCCAAGTCACGAAGAGGAGGATCCTATTCAATACAAGGGATCGAGAGGTTTTTCTCTACACATCAAATGCACAGAGCGTCTAAGCGCTAAGTCAAAGTTATATGGAGGAAAATCTCGCTGGATGGCTCATCTTGCCATAATTCATCGATCAAACAGGTTGAAGCTACCAAGATACGATTGGAAGCAAAGCATCCGCATGATGTTGTTGTTTTTGGTTGGTTCAGACCTTTTGATTTTCCTTCCAAGGATCAAGTTGGTATTAACCACTTTGAGCTGTGTGAGCTATTATCAAATGGAGGAATTCCATTTTTGAAGTTTTGATTAAAATCTCAAAAGCCTGCGGTTTCGACATCTTGCCAGGGTGTCAAAGGGCTTTCTTAGCCATCGAAACCAACATTTTCGGTGGCTAATTCTCCCCAGTTTCATACCCGTAAGCCACTGAAAGCGCAGAGATGGGAAAAAAAGGTAAATATTTTGGCTCGAAGCATACAATTTTGAAGGCAAGTAATCAAAGGAGGTTTCAAAACAATTATTGACATCAGTTTTGTTAAAGATTGCCATCTCAAAGGTAAATAGGTTTAAGGTTATCCTCTTCGGTTGAAGATCAATTACAAGTGTTAAAGAAGCAGTCCAAGTTGCCTCATCATCTCCCAGAAGACTTCTATAGGTGTCGAAGGTATTGAAGATTTTAGATAAGAATCCAGATTTGATTCCTTTAGAATAGGATTTGATCCTAAGATTATGTAAATCTGTTATGCTAGTGCTATCTTTAGTATATCAGATCCATTTCTATAGGATCTTGGTTTTATTCTAAAGGCTATAAAGCCTATGACTTCGAAGGAAGAAAAGGTTCGACTTTGGAGACTCTTTCATACTTTGTACTCAAGCTTCTCATTTTCATATCAAGTAATACGAGCTTCTTTTTTCATTACTTGTTTAGATTCCCATCTTCTTATCTAGTCTGTACTTGCCCTTGAATGTTATATTCATGTTATTCATGTTTGTCTAATGCCTGATAGCTGTCATCCTATCTTTGCATTGATGAGTTAGAATTGCAAGTATTATTTACTTATTGTAATTGGCCATTCATATATGTTTATTGTATGATTCTGCTGGTATAGTAAGGATTCTCCACACATCCATATTTACAAATTCTTTGAATAGTAGTAGTTGAAAGCCTTGTCAATCTAAGTGTGTTTATGCATGTCCTGAGTGAGTGAGGTTTGATTTAGTCATCCGACTTGATCCATTTGGGTGAATCATTGAGATATTAGTTAAGTTACCAGGCTTCTTTGAGCTACAACCTAGAAGGATTCCTGGAGTGATAACACTAGGTATTGGGTATCGATTTTTGATGGTCTTCTTGTTTAGTTCCTTGTAGTCTATGCACATCCGCATAATACCATCCGTCTTCTTTACTAGAACAATTGAAGAAGAAAAGTGACTAGAACTAGGCCTGATATGTCCCATCTCTAGCAACCCCTTTATGTCCTTCTCTATTTCATCCTTGAACTTCTTCGAATGCCTGTAGGGTGTCGTGATCATGGGCTTCAACCCCTCTTCTAGCTCAATGACATGCTCAAATCTTCTGTCAGGTGGTCTTCTTGCTATAAATGTTTCAAACACTCGTTCATGCTTTCCAAGCAATGCTTGGATATCTGCAAGGTATTGTTGGCGATCTTGTGATGGCTTGTCCATGGTGATCAAACACTCTGCTGCGCAAGCTACGTCCTTGTGTCTAAAAAGAGCTTCCATGCGTTGATTAGAAACTATCTCGGGGGCACCTGTCGACATACCTCTTAGGATGACTTGTTGTCCACCCTTGTCCTAGAACTCCACCCTCATGTCCCGATAATTCATGCAAATATCCCCTAATGAGTACAACTACTAAACTCCTAAATCTACAACATAAAATCCATCGGTCAAAGTATAGTTTCCTAATGTTTAGAGACTCAAAAACACAAGGGACCAATTTACAAGGTACCCAAATCTCAACATGTTCGTCAACCTGAAGGGCATGACTAGAAACTCATAGTGCCCATAGTGACACTTGAATGTTGTTTTATGGATATTCTCCTATCTAACCCAAATATGGTGGTATCTTGATGGTAGATCAACCTCTGAGAAGTACACTGCCCCATGCAACTCGATCAAAGTATAGTTTCCCAATGTTTAGAGACTCCCAAACACAAGGGGACCACTTTCCAAGTTACCCAAATCTCAACACGTTAGTCAACCCAAAGGGTATGACTAGAAACTCATAGTGCCCATAGTGACATTTGAATGTTGTTTTATGGATATCCTCCTATCTGACCCAAATCTGGTGGTATCTTGATTGTAGATCAACTTTTGAGAAGTACACTGCCCCATGCATCTCATCTATTAGCACATCAATCCTGGCAATGGTTCAAACACTCTTTCATGCTTTCAAAGCAATGCTTGAATATCCACAAGGTATTGTTGGCGATCTTGTGATGTTTTCTCCATGGTGATCAAACACACTGTTGTGCAAGCCACGTCCCCATGTTTAAAAAGGGCCTCCATGCATTGGTTAGACACTATCCTGGGGGCGCCTGTCGACATACCTCTTAGGATGACTCGTTGTCCACCCTTGTCTTGGAACTCCATCCTCATGTCTCGATAATTCATGCGGATATCCCCTAATGGGTACAATCATTGAACTCCTAGCACCACATGAGTATCTGCAAAATATACAACATAAAAGTCATTGGTCAAAGTATAGTTTCCCAATGTTACTTCCAATCCCCTGATCCTCTGAGTACATGTCATGTTGTACCCATCTGCCACTACCACATTGAATCCTTCAAAATCCTCCACAGGGATTTGTCCGCTGGTAACAAGTGCAACATCAATGAAGTTGTGGGTGGGCCCACCATCAACCAATGTTGTAACCCTCCGCCCCTAAACAATGCCCCTGACCCTAAAGGTGTAGTATTTAGGGACTCCTGAAAGTGTGGCAATGGTCACTTCCTTGGGGCTATCCTGCAATGTGCTTGCTCTAGAGCATATGATGGCTCACCATTGTCCTATCCAATTCCCTCATCATCATCGTCATCCTCTTTGTCATAAACTACCTCAATATAGTGAACTTTACCTTTACCCATACATCGATGGCTTGGTTCCCACGGTTCCTTGCAGCTGTTGCAAAGCTTCTTCCTCCCTAGTTCTCTCCAAGTTTCCTCATCCAACTTTTCCTTCCTTGTCCATGTCTTTTGGGGAGGTTTTGACACTTGACTCTCTTGTAGAATAAATGTTTTTGTTGATGTCTTCTTGGGCACTATGTATTCCATATCTTGGGTCTTCATTATAGCTTCTTGTAGTGTGTTTGGCCGAAATCCTTACCCAACTTCTTAAGGATTCAACCAAGCCCTTCGTGAATAGCATCACCATTTTTTGTTCAGAAACATCGGTCACCATGACCGCCATCTGTTGGAACTTTGTAACATAGGCCTCTAGTGTACTTGTCTGCCTCAGTTGTGCCAACTCCCTAAAGTGGACCTTAGGGTCCTTCCTATTGAACATGTCCATCAACCTTTGGGTGAAATTCTCATATGATGTGATGTTGGAATGTCCCAATGTTAATATCCCATGGTACCACCATTCATGAGCCTCTCCATCCAAGTGTAGGGTGGAAAATTTGATAGCCTTTACCTCTGTCATTGGATTAAGCTTGAAATAAGTGTCCAACTTATGTACCCATGCTCGGGCTATGCACCTGTCAGATAGTCAAAAGGTGGAATAGTCATCTTCCCCAATTTGCGTAGAAGATCGAAACTCTGTTGATTTTGGCCCGTCCTAGGTTTGTTCCTCATCGTGAGGTGGAATAGCATCACCAATCTTTGTTCAAAAACATCAGTCACCATGACTGCCATCTGCTAGAACTTTGTAACATAGGCCTCTGGTGTACCTGTCTGCCTTAGCTGTGCCAACTCTCTAAAGTGGATCTTAGGGTCCTTCCTATTGAACCTGTCCATCAGCCTTTAGGTGAAATTCTCATATGATGTGTTGTTGGAATGTTCCATGGTACCACCACTCATGAGCCTCTCCAACCAAGTGTAGGGTGGAAAATTTGATCACCTCTGCCTCTGTCATTGGGTTAAGCTAGAGATAAGTGTCCAACTTATGTACCCTTGCTCGAGCTGTGCACTTGTCAGATCCGTCAAAAGGTGGAATAGTCATCTTCCCCAATTTTCACAGAAGATCAAAATTATGTTGATTCTGGCCCTTCCTAGGTTTGTTTCTCATCGTGAGGTTGCAGTAGTCATTGTAAGACATGGTTGCCTAGGCTCTTTCCTCCAGCAACCGATACTCCCTAAAAGCCTAGGCTCCTTCCTCCAGCAACCAATACTCCCTAAAGTAGGAGTTCATTTCATTTGTCCCCTGTTTTTCTGGTGCTCCTGTAGGTTGTTCCTCAAGGAATGGCGGCAATAAGGGTCTTGGTACCTTTCTGCTACTTTCCTGGAAGACACTCTGTGTCGGCACATAGGTATTACTCCCTTTAGGAGTCCTACCACCTCTATGGCTAGCTTCTGCATGGTTCCCATTGGTACCTCCCTGGTTTTGGTTTTTTTGGTTGCCGTAAAAGTAGTGTATCAGGAATTGTGTCAATTGTTGCTTCCCATTAGCTATGGATTCCAACAACTGTATATTCTATCTTAAAGATGATCCCCCATAACTCCTAGTTCTACTTCTTCTGATGATTCTGGTACTGGGGTAGGTTGCTTCCCTCGTCCTCTAGTTTTACTTGGCATCAATGCCTCAATAAGTCACAGGCTAGCAAGATCACCTACTTTGATAACACTGTAATGTCCCCAACAACTAGGCTAGGTGGCAATATTATGTTTTCTGTTCCAAATTGTTACTTCTTATGTAAATGTGCCAAATACTTGTATTAATGGTGTCGTTAACTTCTTACAAACAATTTGCTCAAATAGGAATATTGTCAAACATATTGCATGCATCTATTACATAGAAAATAGAGCAGATAATCATGGCATCTTGTTATGGATGGAAACTCTCAAAATCTCAGCAATAAAATGATATCTAATGGTTGTAATAACAACTGCAAAATACTCCTAAACACACAAATCTAATGGTTGCCAGGCAACTACAAAATCTACTACAAAAACAATGCAAGAAAACTTGGAATGATGCCAATCTCTGATGTCCACTAATCCAAGGCTCTCCAAGCCCTTCACTGCTCTGCTCAAATAGTGTCTACTCTACAAGAGACCCTCCAATCTATCATGTAGCTTTCGCAATCCTGATCCGGAGAATTGTTGCAACCCCTGATTCGTAGAGGTCCTCGTGGGACGACTGGTAGACGTTTAGCGGGGCCTCACGGGACACAACTCGTGCTCAACACGCGGGGGTGTCTCCTTAAATAGTTACTCTAAACCCTCCTGGCACCTGCATACCTGACGATCGGCCTCCTCCTGAGAAATTCCACAAATCCCCTGCGCAAGCCGATATGCCTCCAAACTATCTCCAGGATGAAACCAAACACTACAATAAACTCAAATGAGGACATCGGATGAATCCTCCTCCTTGTCTAGCTTAACATGCCATACTTGTCATGTATGAGAAATACTTTTGTACATATTATTTATGTATGCTTTGGTGTGTACTAAGTTACAATAGCTTAAAGGTAATTTCTTATTTCAGACCCTGCACTGATATAAGCATGGTTCATCCACATGTTTTTTTCATGTTGTAGATTAAGCATATTTGATTTATTTTCATTGTTATTGTTTTTAGGCCTTTGCTCCATATTTGGAAATTAGCATTGATAAGAAATATTTTCAAGACTCCAATATGAAGAGACAAATGTATTGATTATTATAGTAAAAAACTATTATTATGTGTGTTTTGTTTTGGCATCAGAATTCCATCGTCTGTTGTTTTGTTAGGGCCTATTTTAGTTGAGAATTGGTGATTGATGCTGGTCTGCATTTTGGCACATTATCCAGAGGCTAGAATCTTAGATGACCAAGTCTTTAAAAATATCAAACAGTCATTGTTGTACATGGTAGCTTCCAGGACCCGTGTAATGCCTTGTATAGAAACTCTAGAATGGATACTTAACCACATCAATGTCGGCAAATGTTTAATAAATAATGTGGAAGGACAATGTGTGGGTGTTTTTCTATCGATGGAAATAAAAAAATACTACAAACTTAGAGAACCTGAGGTAAAGCTAAACAGTGATTTTGTTGTTTATTTTTATGAGAAGCATAATACCGGTAAACTGCTA
>JASDQU010393202.1:0-10921 GCA_032191745.1 Picea mariana | reverse complement strand
AAAATCCACCTTTCTTTTTTAAATGAAAAAAAATGTTTTATTAAAGATGTATATTTTTTTGAAGACAAGACATTGCATATTATATTCTTAATGAAATCAAAATATAAATTGCATTGTGCGCTAAGTCTCTTTGTTGCTTTCAAGAATAGTTATCTTAGTAGCCAACATCAGAGAAACAAAAAGTAGACGTTCTTAACAATAGCCTCTAGAAATTAGCTTTAAATCTATACTTTCATTTTTAAAATGCAACTTCATCAATAAATGAATTTGATTTCTTCCGGAAGAAATCCATTTTCATTTTTCCAATGTGACTAGCAATCCTTCCTGAAGAAGTGATGCTTCCTTTGATAGTTTATCCACATATTCATTAGTTTCTCTATAGACATGTTCAAAGATAAGTTATCAAAGGAACTTTTTAAATCATTGATTTTTTGTCCATTACTAGAAGGAGCAATATATTTTCCAGATTTGTCTTACCCGTTACCCATTTGATGATAAGTTTGTTGTCACCAAATATCTGAATACTTTAAGATCCTCTACACCTGCCAATTTGAGAAGGATCGTTAGAGCACATGACTCTGATTTGTTATAGGTACCTTGCCCAAATTCTACTTTAAAGGAAATGGAATGGTTTTTGAAGATAAATAAGATTCCACTTGAACTGCAAGTTCACGAGGAGCCTCGACTAGCTCCATCAAATAATCCATGGGCCTTTAAGAAGTTAATTACAAGCTTGGTAATGACTCTCATAGTATTGATTTTTTCATTCCTCATATACACATTTAACAAGGAAACATACTTGAATGGGAAGAACGTCTTTGCCTTGAAAAGTCATCTCATTTCCTGCAGGCCAAATTAATGAGGACGTTGTGCAAGGAAAGGCTTTGTGCTCAATGGATTTTTTGTTATTACATCAATTCTTGAAGCATTATAAGGTAGATTCACCTTCCCAATTCCCATCTTCATTTGCTAATTTGAAAGCTTCATTCCATACTTCTCTTGAAAAATGATGATGGACAAATAAGGGATCTACATATTCCTCACTATTGTTATATGAAATGAATCTACCTAGACCCTCCCATGATATTTTTTTACAATTATACCCCGTGAGGAATTTATTAGAGATATCCAATTAGAAGAAGATTATTTTTTTGAGAGGATACCTTAGATTCCAGATAGTCTTCCACCACCATGCCTTTTACCTCTCAAATTCTTCTTTAATCCTTACTCATATCCCAACTTGGTATTATAATTCCCAAAGGCTTTATTCTTTCATCATATAATCTCATCGTCTTCTTCCTTTGGTTTTATCCCTCTATGTTTAAGAATATATAAATATTGATTCCATTCTTTTGTTATTTCTCCTTGAAGACCCGACTAAAGGACTAATTTCCAACCTTGACTCCAAAGTGTGCTTGCTTCTAGATTGACTACATATGCCAAACTAAATATCTCCATTCTATGAAGAGCAATGATTAGAGATTCAGACGACTTGAAGTTTTATGAACTCCCAAACCATGTATCCATGCTTATTTTTACTTTGTTTCATTTACCAATTTTCCAAATTATCCATTTCTCTATCGAGGGGAATGCTCTTACCATTGCCTTCCAAACAAATGATGCTCCTCCATAACCTTTAGCTTCTTTCCTAATACAATCGTCTATTATTTTTGAAATTATATATGTTGCCATCATTGTTTTGCCTCATAATCCTTCATTCATAAACAATATCCACAGGCTTTTAGTTGTTAAAGCCATTATAAACAAATGTATGCTTTAAAGTCCCCACCGACCATCTTCTTTTGGTTTAGCCAACTTCTTCCATTTCACTGGGGGAATACCTTCCTTCTCTCTTTTTCCTATCCAGAGAAAACTAAAGAATTTTTTCCTTATCTTATCCAAGATACATTTGGGAATGTGAGTTATTGATAGCTAGCATACATGTATCCCATATAGTATAGATTTCAGTAAAGTCGACCTCCCTCCTCTCGACAACCACTTGTAACACTAATTAATAACTCTTCCCTTTATTTTTTTATACAACCATATCCAGTATCCAAATCTGTAATCATTTGGATTTATATGAAAACCAATGTATTTAACTTCATTATCAAAGGGAACACAATTACAAGGAAGAATTTAATTTAGTTGTATTTCCCTTTCTTCTCTAATACCATTGAATAAAATAGAAGACTTGTTAATTATATGTTTTAAACCTTGTCGGTATAGCAATGCACACTCAAATTCTTTTTAAAACATAAAAAAAATAAAAAAATAGCATTCGCACATAGTACTCACAAATTTATTGGAAACCCTTAACCGGGAAAACCAACAAATGTTTAGAGCCAAACCTCTAACTCTCATTGTATTAACTTCACCATTTACAAATACAATATATATGATTCTGCGACATCCAAAACATTAATCCATTGGCCTAGATTAGATTATGACCTTAATTCCTTAACTGAAATTAGAAACCATAGGTAAAAAAACTGTGTACCAAAACAATGCCCATTTTTTTGGGGGGCTCTGCCCCCGAACCCCCGAGCAAAGGCAGGCTACCCACCCCCTCACTACGCCCAACACATACACATCACCCATGGGGATAACCATGCAAAGAATATAGCACACAACCATTATTCTCCCACTTATTCTTTTCTTTGCATATAAGGGGGTTGAGGATTACATGATCAATAATGTGCATTGCTTCTCTACACCAAGAGAACATCTCAATACTTATAAACTTTGTCGATGAATTTGCAATATTATTCAAAGTGTATACCTTCACTAGCAACAACATCTTGTCTTCAACCATGTCTCTCACAAAGTGATACTGGACATCAATGTGCTTTGTCTTAAATTGACAAGCCAAGTTCTTTGCCAAAAATATTGCACTCTGTCTATCACAATCTAACCTTACAACTTGCTATACAAACCCTATACTTGAACATAACCTCTGTAACCATACAACTTCCTTACTCACATGAGTAGCTGCCATGTATTCAATTTCTGTAGTTGACAGTGCCACTACAAATTGTCTCTTGCTCATCCCACTGATTTCTCCTCCAAATAGGTTAAACACATAACCACTTGTAGATCTTCTATAATCTAAATTTATAACCAATTTTGCATCAACAAATCCATGTATGTCCAACACTTTGTTTGGACCAGGTCTTTCTTGGTAGAAAATTGATCCAGGTGGATACTGGTGGCCCACCTATTCCACTAATTTAGAATGGTTCCACATCTTGGTAGTTATTTTACAGTTTTTTGGGTCCCAAACTTTCAGGGTCATTTTGAGGCCCTAAACGACATATTTTTGATGCGACAATGCCAAGTATGTTACCGAAGGCAAATACTGGACCATTTGGAATGTATACTTCTCAGCTGGACCTTTTCTATGGGCTACTGAGCACCCCAAATGAAGATCACATGAAAAAGTTACGCCCTCGGGAAGTTGACATATCAACTAACCACATCAGGGCCCACAAACCTATCGGTGTTTCATATTTTGGGGTTAGGGTTTTGGATGTTTAGGGTTTTATCATTGATGCTTAATGTACAAGGCCTTTTCGGCCTCTTTGTAATCAACTTATTGTGAATGAGCGTAGATGACACATGTATTTCTTTAGGGATAATCTACCATAATTCTAGCTAGTTTGTGTGCTTTGCATTTTATAGTCTTTTGTATTCCATTCATTAATAGAATACGAGTTTAAATGTATTACTTTGTTTCTTGCAATATCTCTATGTGTTTCCTTGTTATATCTATGTCATCATGTCGTTCTCTGACTAGTATGGATCAATGGTATCAGAGCAATCCGCTCTGATCCAGATTATTTTCGGAACAAAAACAAAGCTGAGATATTACAATGAAATACACATAAATATTGCCAGAAACAGAGAAATACAACAATACATGATTTCTATTAATGAAAGAAATGTACAGAGACTGTAAAAATATAGAGTGCAAGACTTGCTAGAATGGTGGCAGCTTTATCTCTGAGAAGAGATGTGACGGCTACGCTCATTCGCAAGAAGATGAGTACAATGAGGCTCTGAAGGCCTTTTTACATTAAACATGAATGCCAAAACCCTATACATCCAAAAACCTAACCCTAGGAGATGAAGTGCCAAAAGTCATGTGGGCCACGTTGGGGTAAGTTAGTACATCAACTTTCCGGGGTCATAACTTTTGCATACGATATCTGTTTTAGGCATGTGATAGCTCGTTGGAAAGGTATTTTCGAGAAATACACATTATGCCATCAAACTTTGACTTTGTCAACGATTTGACTGTATCAAGCCCAAAAAATATTGTTTAGGGCCTCAAAACGGCCCCGAAAGTACAAAAAGATGTACTGAGATGAAAACTACCAAAATAGGCCAGTTGGACTAGATGGGCGACCACCAATATTCGCCTGGATGTTGTGTAGGGATTCAAGACAGCCTCAGAAGTGCATAACCCATAATTATAAAGAAGTGTCCCCATTACAGAGAAACGTGTTGAACTGAAAACTGTCAAGATGAGCCAATTGGAATTTGGAACAGGTGGGTGGCCACCAATATCCACCTGGATCACGCTCTTTGTTGTTTCTTCGTGCATGTCCCTGACAAGGTCAAGCTATCGGGAGTTGGGTCTTGAACTAGTTGAGCTTGGGGAAGAACACTCATGCCGACCCAAGCTGCAACCTCCCATGGCAGAAGAAAAGAGAGATGATGGAGCAGGAGATCCTATCAAATTGTTGCTCGAGGGAGCCCTTGCACGATAGAGGAACGAGATTATGGATAATCTCACCCATATCCTTTGACAACTTCCAACAACAATAGAGGCACCTTCAATCATCAGACACTTCAGAGGTGTGACACCCTTCAAGGTATAATTTAACTTTGATATTATTTTATTTGAAGTCTAGATAGATGTCGATGCTTTGGAAAAATGGTTAAGTCTGTTAGAGGGTTATTTGAAATTTCTCTATCCGAAATTTTTCCAACAGTCAAAAAATCACGTTCGCACTCCTTAAATCCCTTCCCTGTGTCAGATATTGGTGGGAAATCCCCACAATTCTCAAAGTGATAAGAAATTAACAAATCTTTTATTAATTCCAGCTCTCAGTTACAACTGCAAAAGTTATTTTCAAGTCCCTGCAAGGGCTTGGACTAGGGAAAAATGTTGGAAGTGCAAGAAGTAATTAAAACTCATACATGGACAACTAATGCCAAAAGAAAAGATCACAATGCAAGACCAGTATGGATCACTTCAAGTTACATGTGCATCATCATTTTGAACTTTGCAAAACTTGCATTAATTAGCACTGAATGATTTCATAACTTCTAATTAAGCCAAAACAAAATTCAAGAAAATAAATAACCTTGGAGCATATCACCGATCAATGCCTCGTAATCATTTCTTTGCCACCTTCAGAACAACCTCGTTGTCAACAATACAATTCAACTCTTATGAAAACTCAAAATGGAATGAATAGATAAATATATCAATTAGAACTTAGGCATACCTTATCAATAGTCTCATTTTTCTCTCTCTACCCCCTTTGTTGAACTCCCTCCTTGTATTTATATCTTCTTTGAAGTAGTTAGGTAGTTCAACCACTTTTGTTTTTTGATTTAATTAAATTTTTAGTTAAGAAAATAAATTTTAATATAAGATACGGGTCACACATATGTTTTTATATTTTAACTAATAATAAGTGGGGTCCCACTAGATTCTTGTATCTTTATTTTGAAAAATTTCCCTTGTAGCTCCCAAAATAATTTGAACATATACATATTCAACAACATAAAATAAATCAATAAATGGCATTCATCAAAATAATTCCATGTCAACACACACTTGTACCTCCCCATATTTCAAAATAATATGACATTTTTAAGTTTTCAAAAGTAAATATCATATGTCGGTTCTCTATCCCAAAATATAGATTCACATTTCCAAGTAAAAATAATAAACATTGTCATAACATAAGTTAAAAGAGTTAAGGGTATTTCTTCTTAAAATAAAATTATCTTTCTTTCATGCCTTCAGACTCATCTGGTTTAAGATTTTGTATGTCCTCGAGAAAAGTCTTTTTCTCTTCATATTTACTTAACTTTGGAAGCATGTCATTGAAGGTAATTTTCCTCTTACCACTTTTTGCCTTCGTTGACTTCTATTTTGAGTGTACGAAGGATGACTAGGATGTCTTTGTGCTAGGGTTAACAATATGCCTCTTCCATTTATCAATTTGAATTTCATGAGAGGGCACGCTATGTTCCCTAGGAGGAGAATGGGCTATGGAAGCAGCTGATGTAATAAAAGACACTGTTTGATGAGGTAGAGGGGGATCTCTGGGACTGAAAGGCCATTGTGAAATATTAGAAGGAGGATTCACTGGATTATTATCTCAACCATCATCTACAGGATGAATAAGAGGTTTGGGAATGTCCATGATACTAGCATGAGGCTGCAAAGGTACACTAGGAAGAGCTGGAGGTTGGGTAAAGGAGGCTGCCCAATGAGGTTTAAAAATCCAGTTTGCACCAATTGTTTGAACTCATCTGAATATACATCAAAATGGATAGCGAACCTTATTCTCTTTTGTCTCCCTTGTTGCCAAAACATGTTAGGCCTTTTCCTCTTCCTCCTCTATTACCCCTATTACTCCCTCTACTCCCCCTAATAAAGAAGCTCATCTATTTTCCATTGTCATTTCAATCAATCAAGAAATCTTTTAGCTATAATACAACACACAACAAGATAAACATACTTTATAATTTTTGTTGAATGTGACCTAATAAGGCTCTGTCCACAACATGGAAAATCAAGTAGAAGGGGAAAATGAAAAAAAGGAATAATGTATAAGAAGGGAAGAAAAGCCAAACTCATTCATCACCAATACTCTTCACTCTTGATTTCCATAGTCAATTTGAAACTTCAATCTTCTTGAATGCCTCGTTGTATATGAACAATATCTTTTAAACATGAACAAAGATAAAATGACAAATATATGGAACATGAAATTATGAATGGTTGGGAGAAATGATAAATGGAGTATACTTATGAAAAATGATAAATAATGAAGGATAGTACACAAAAGTTCATGTAAAATCATTTATAATTTTAACTCAACCATTTACTTCCACTGTGATCTCATTTAATATGTGAGCATTGTCAAATATATATCAAACTGCAGCTCAAACCAAAAATAGAATGATATGAATTTTGGTTTTGGTATTTACTAAAACTAACTACAATATTATTTAATCATCCACATTAATATTTGCATAACACTGTATGAACCGATTACAATTGACAGTTGTCAAACTTGTAACCAATATCTTCTACCAATACCCTAAGCGAGTATCAACAACAATATATGAGACAACTCACAATTTTCTCGACTGTGGATTATTCGTTACATCAAATAGAGTACAGGTTGTTATACAACAAATAGAATATGAGAGTGGAAAACACAAACCCAACAATTTTGTTATCAATTCACCCAAGCATGATGTAAAACATTAACGAAAGTTGGGAGGAATTTTCATAATGGCCATGTTGACAATGTATACTAGATTCACAATAATAAACAATATTTTAAAGGTGACAACACATTTAAACTTTGGTTATTGTTCTTTCAACAGAGGAAAACAAATTGGGCATGAAAATAACTACAAGTGAGTTGAGATGTAGACATTTTGCATAAGTATAACCATGGTTTAAAACCAATTCCACTTTCATACTTTTAAAACAAAATTTTAGATTGAACCTAGGTTGCATTTCTTTGTAAAAGAATGGTCATTGTTACAGGTTTAACCCAACACTCACTTCGACTTGCTATCATTTTTATTTTGCAATCAAACTCTTCTTAGAACACAAAAATAAGCATGGAAGGTGATATAATGAATTAGTGACAACATAGAACATTCAGGGAATCACAATAGAAGTAAATCCATTGCAATTCTTTCCACCAAAACTTCTTTCATCCAACAAAAAAAACTTTTAAAACCAATTGCCTCAAACATTTATGCTATTTCAGCACATAATTATTTGTATATAGATGAAAGGTAAGAGAAATAAAAGCTTTGTATTAGCAACCAGCTATAGAGCCTTTCTAATTCATTTAACAACAAATTTGCTACAATAATGCTCTCAGATCTGCATGGGTACATACCTCAACCAATAGTCTTTATATACTTTAAATCCAACCACTTGTACATACTTCACAGCTGTAGCAACAAACAACAATCTTCTGGAGAAAACACGACATTATACCCCTCTTCCCACAGTCCAAAAACCAAATGAAAATCCCAAACGAATTCCAAAGTTTGCAAAGTGTGAGTACGATGGTCATAAATGTCCATTCATTTCCAATTTAATGCATGGCCAACTCACCATATATCAACTTCAAATATTGCATGATATGTTGATATCCCATATAATCTATTACCCCCATACTGTATGTGTTATACAAACTTTTCCTTTTCACATCAAAATAATAATCTATGTGATGAGATAACATGCACTTAATACACTATAGTGTGAGTGCTATGGAACATGAAATATCACCAATGTTTCGAACCAAAACCATTGTGAGTGCAAACCTTTACCAAAATCACACCATATTTTATGTGAGTGTTAAGGGCATGTTAACATCATAACATATATGTTAAGTATGCCTTGTTTGAATCATAATTCGAATGTCAAGCCAATAAATATAACCGTGAATATTACTTATATAGTTAATGTAAAGTGAAACTTTACACAACCTTTCAAGATGTTAATGCCATGCAATGTTTCAAAACATATTTTAAATAAAACATGCCACCATATATGCCTTTATAACCAGTGTGTTGTGCCATTGAACAATGTATGCTTGAATCTTTCCACGTGATCCTTAAAACCATTGAGATGTGAGGCATACAAAACTTAAACACATCGTACCAATTGTCGCCTTTGTGCCATGAGAAACATGTTTACTCAAGCATGTTATTATGTATGCAATTAAATGTACCTTGAGGCAAAATTTTTGATGTAAAGAGATATCCCACACTGAAACTATGATAAATTGATATCAAATCAGAATACAGAGAAAATGTCAGTCAAACAATTTCAATTATCTTTTCTAGGGGACCCCTCCTACTATAGTTATTTTATTAAGTCTTTTAAAGAGTTGCAAGTTTTGCAACTCTTTGCAAACTCTTTGAATAGGTGGACGAAGTATGAGTCAACGAGAATCTTTGGGCAAGAGGCCAAGACAACAACCCATAAAATGTTGAGATGTGAGGGAGATCACATGTATAAGGATTGTCCTCACAAAGGAGAAAGGATGAGGATTGTTCACAACATCTAGGAGGTTGATACAGTTGAAGACATGGGTAGAAACATGTTGAGAATTTATGTAGCCTTGGACAATAGGCAGGGAGACCATCAATCTCACATGATTGAGGTGGAAGGTAAGATCAATAACCAACCCATAGCTATTTTAATAGATTCTGGAGCTAGTCATAGCTACATAGATCCCAATCTTGTTGAGAGGTTTCATTTGTAAAGAAGAAATCATGGGAAATCTTGGTTGGTCCAACTAGCCCCTAGAGCTAAGAGAAGAACCAATGAGTTGGTTCAGGATTGTCCAGTGGACATGAATAGAGTCAACACAAAGGTATATTTGAATATCATACCTTTTAATTCATATAACTGCTTAATTGATATGGATTGGTTGGACAAACATCATGCTATCCTAGATCGCTACAACAAGGCTTTCACTTGTCTTGATAAGGAAGGACAACAAAGGAAAATTCAAGGGATTCCAAGACCTATATCCATAAAATAAATTTCAATCATGCAATTGAAAAAGAGTTTTAGAAAAAAAGATGCTAGATTTATGCAACCCATATGGAAGAGGCAACCAAGAATAAAGTGCCAAGTATTGAAGAACATCAATGATTGAAAAAATATTAGGATGTATTTGGGGATATGCCAGGGTTGCCACCAAAGAGAGACATTGATTTCTCCATTGATTTGGTACTTGGAGCTTCCCTAGTGTCCGAGACTCCTTATAGGATGAGCACATCTGAATTAAAGGAATTGCAGATGAAGCTTGAAGAAATTTTGAAGAAGGGGTATATATGCCCAAGTGTGTCACCTTGGGGAGCCTTGATGCTCTTTGTGAAGAAGAATGATGGAATATTGAGGTTATGCATTGATTTTGGGTAATTGAATAAGGTTATCATAAAGAACAAATATCCTTTACCAAGGATTGATGATTTTTTTTATCAAATGAAGGGTGCAAAGGTATTTCTAAGATGGACTTGCAGTCAATCTATCATTAGGTAAGAATTAAAGAATAAGTTATCAACAAAACACTATTCAAAACAAGGTATGACCATTATGAGTTTGAAGTGGTGCCATTTGGGTTGTCAAATGCACCACATGCCTTCATGTGTTTGATGAATGGAGCGTTCAAAGAGTATATGGGTAAATTTGTGATTGTTTTCTTGGATGATATACTCATCTACTCCAATATAGAGGAAAAACATG
This sequence comes from Picea mariana, assembly GCA_032191745.1. Classification (NCBI taxonomy): domain Eukaryota; kingdom Viridiplantae; phylum Streptophyta; class Pinopsida; order Pinales; family Pinaceae; genus Picea; species Picea mariana. The sequence continues at coordinate 384 of JASDQU010393202.1, read as the reverse complement.
AGAAACACTTAAGCATGGTGCTACATGTATTGAGGGAGAATCCGTTGTATGCCAAGTTGAGAAAGTGCTCATTTTATCAAAGGAAAATTCATTATTTATGCCATATTATTTCAGAGGAAGGGACAACAGTGGACCCTGAGAAGATAGAAGCCATTAGAGGTTGGCCATCACCAAAGAATGTCATAGAGGTGAGATCATTCATGGGGCTCGCAAGTTATTATAGAAGATTTATTGAAGGCTTTTCAAAGATTGCACACCCAATCACTTTGTTTCAAAAGAAGGGTGTGAAGTTCGAATGGGCATGTGAATGTGAAGAAAGATTTCAATATTTGAAATAATTTTTGACAAGTGCACCAATCTTGAATATTGTTGATCCATAAGAGA
>JASDQU010393197.1:0-10925 GCA_032191745.1 Picea mariana | reverse complement strand
CAATAACTTCATCATGAATGATCTTTCTGATGAAGTGCATGTGTATCTCGATGTGATTTATGCACTGATGTTGAAATGGGTCTATGGCGAGCTTAATGACACTTTGATTGTCGCACCAAAGGTTGGTCGGATGCTGCTGCTGGAATCCAAAATCTAAAAGGATCTGTTGAAGACACATGGCTTCCTGACTGGAATTTACTGTTGCTCGGTACTATGCTTTTGCTGAAGAAAGTAAAATAGCCTGTTGTTTCTTATAGACCCAAGTGATAAGTCCGGAACCAAGGCTGAAAACATGACTTGCAGTAGACTTCTGATCATCAGGGTCGTTGGCCAAATCTGAATCAGTGAAACCAACCAATAAGGGATCCCCCCCTGAACTGTAATGTATCCCGAACTGAACTGTACCACGTACATAGCGAAGTATACTTTTAGCTGCTTTCCAATGGCTTTCATGGGGTGTTTTCATATACCGGGCAACAATACCAACAACAAAGGAAAGATCAGGATGGGTGTGAGTCAAGTATAAGAGGCTACCAACTAACTGATGGTACTGGGTGGCATCAACTTCAGGAGAAGTATAGGTGGAAGTAATCTTGACTCCAGACTGGAAGGGAGAAGGGGTTGTGTTGGCCCTTGACCAAGTTTTGGGAGATCCTTGGTCAAGTTTGACCTATTTTGGGACTTCGACAGGCTGTCGAAGACGGAGCGCAAGATGAAGTAGAGATCGCGGGATCTCAGCCCCTTTTTGGGTCCTTTTTGGGATTTGGGAATATGTAATGGGTATGGGATGTCGGCCCATGGGTTTACCCATGTTTAGGCCTATTTTTGTAAAGTATAAATAAGTAGCTAGGTGACATAAGTAAAAGGGCTGATAATCTAAGTGCTAAGTGAAAGTATGGTTTGTAGATGCTCTGTACGTATTGTGAGAAACTTATAGAGCTAAGTGCAAGTGGTTTTAATAGATTGTGAAAGGATTTGTGCTAGACCTAGATCGAAGAAGGAGGATCTGGCAAGGTGTGCGTAGATCTCCTGTCCTATGCATAGTAGGGTTTTGTGGCTCTATGCATGTAGATGATTGATTGAAGATAATAAAGAAGAAGAGTTGGTGGACATAGCCCCATGGTGGGGGTGAACCATGTAAATATTGTGTTGTTCTACTCTGTGTGATGTTCTGATGTATTTATGTGTTGTTTGCTAAGTGTTTGATATAGATACATAGATATGTTTGTGCTTTGTTCTTATGATGACTCTGGATGTTAGATATGATATAGGTGAATGTGCTTAGTGCTTGAATCTACTAGATCTGATCCATTTATATTTTCTATGTGCTTAGATACATTAGATCTGGGTGAATGCTGCAATGCTCTGTTTTATCTGTGAAGTAGATATTGGTTAAATAATAACGCACTGACGGTGATAAGTTCTCTATTAAGAATTATAATCACAGATCTGTGTCCCATCTAAGTTTTTAGACACCTGAGTCCTACAACCACCCCTGCCTCTACCTCGGGTGAGACTTCATATGCTTTGTAGGTGTTGCCGAAAGGGCCGGTAGTTAGGGATTTGTTGGTGCGTTGTTGTAGCGGTGAACCCTTAGTCTGCCCTAGTGCCAACAAATGGTTCTGTTGCCAGGAACTGAAACTATGATTGCTGGGAACTGAGGAAGAAGAATCTTTGTGCAAATATCTAACCGAAAATTGTGAAAGATCTGTGCGTAGATCTGTTTCTCTAGTGCACAGTACTCTACTTAGTTTGACAAGCTCTGTGATAAGGAAAAGAATTATGATCTGATGAAAAAGGTAAGATCTGAAAGCTTTGTGCTCTGAGAAAAGAAAAAGTGAGACTTTTTTATTAAAAGAGGTAAGATCTGAAAGCTTTTTTCTCTGATAAAGGTAAGAATATTGAAAAGTTATAGATTTGAAAGATTTGTTCTCTATAGAAGTAAGATAAGTGGAAATTTGTGTTTCAACAGTATGAATCTAGGTATGTTTGATAGATCCTATACTAGCTTGAAAACTAGGGTATTAATAGATGAATGATGATTTTATATGAGTAGATATGATAAGAATAGTGAAAAATATGTTATACCTATGCATAGAAAGAATGTTTGGACTAATAAGTGTATGCAGGACCCTAGAAATAAATGTTTACAGGTTAGCTACCATGATCCTACCGTGCAATGCAGGAAAGGATGGGGATCATTTAAAATAAAGAGAGGATTAACCCTCTGTTACAGTGGCAGAAGACTGGGACATCCTGCTAAGGAATGCCCTGGGAGAAGACTTAGTTATCTTTGTTGCAAAGATATGGACCATGAAGTATTGGATTGTCCTAGAATGATTGCTAAGCTTGAAGAAATGAACATAAGACAAGAAAACCCTAAGGCAGATCTAGAAACTAATATTATGACAGAATCCTAGAAAGAATCAGAGAAAGTATTGCTACAGATGAAAGAAACCCTGAATAACCACCGACATGTCAGATTATCAGAGATATTCAAATAAAAATAATGCCTTGAAGCAAGAATAGGAGACTACAACATTGACTATGTTCTAGATGAGGAAACACGGGTGAATATCATGACAGAGAGAACTTGGGAAGATATAGGGAGGCTTGCTATGATTCTTTCATTAGGAGGAATAGGACTATTCAAAGGAAATATGATAAACCTATGTGGAAACATCACTCGGATACCTATGAATTCCAATGGAACTTCGACAGAGGAAGATTTTGAGACTATTAGATTTATTGAGAACAGTGCCCCATTTACCATGCTATTAGGAAAACCTTAAATTGAAAGGGATCAGGCGAGAAGGTAAGAAGAAGAAGAATTTTTAGAATAACAGAAGCAAGATTTAAAAGAATTCATGACTAGAAGGATCACACACTTGATTGAAGAACAAAAGAACAGATCAAAGCTATTTAACACCAGAGACCCGGATGTTGAAGTTGCAAAAACACTAGAAGACCCATAGAATATTGAAGTACCTATTCCAGATAAAGAAGAAGGATCACCCTCAAATCTTAGGAAAGAATCTCAATAGGGAGAAGTACCTATGCCACAAGAAGATAAGAATCAGAATGGAAAAAGGCATACCGAGACGAAGCTCACTGGGAAGAAGGGTAGAAAGATAAGTAAGAAGAGAGATAAGATCAACAAGTTGCAAAAGGTTCCAGAGGGAACCTCGCTGAAGGAAAATTTGCAAAATTGGATCTTCGTTGGGATATCAAAACAGCGACACATGGCACTTCGCCATGGCGAAGAAATATAGCCGTTGGGGACATTATAACCATTATACCGACGCTCTGAATGGGTAGAAATAAATTTATGGATAGAGAGCTCGCCATCTGACTGTTGGGACTGTGCCATAACAAATAGAACATAGTTAATTAAGGCTTCATACCCATTGCAAGCGACCCGTTGTCGAGTTACTCACGCCATGCACTTAAAAGACTTTTTCCAACTGAGAGTTTGAGCCCACAGAATAAGTTGATTTTTCACAGTGATCATCGCGCTCTTTCTCTCTATCCCATTACCATGTCTAAGTTATCTTCCGAACCCGAGATTGTTAACCCCAAGTGTGTATGTCGGACGAGTTGAGCGTTGTAGAGAAAGTTGTTGAAGAAGTTCTAATCGACCTCATGATTGAGAGAGTCATGTCGATGTATAAAGTTGTACAAGCATCATCGACGAGAGGACTGCTAGCCTCTCTGTCCACTACTCATGGAGCCGGACCATCCTGACCATCAGATGAAAAGCAAACCAAGCATAGGGATGATCTAGCGAATGCCAAATTGATCCTGACCATATTACCCGGCTATATACCACCTCTGAGCAACAGAGTAAATCAAGACAGCGTTCCCAGAGATTTTGAATACACCTTGGTTATGGCATACCTTACGAAGGGGATATGCGCAATTCGAGCAGACCAAGATAAGATTGTAGCATTGAAGTTTAGCGACTTCAACCTCAGAGATCGCAAAGTCTATAACATACTCGACCCACACAAGTACCTAACCAGAACTAAGAGGAATAATTCAAAGATAATCCCCTAGTCGTGGAATATGAACCTTGTGCAGTCCACCTTGCTGAACGTCATGAATATTCCCCACTTCGGAAGACACCAGGAGGTGAATGCATGTGTCAAGATGTTTTTGTCTTGTTACCATGGAGGCTATTTTTGGCTAAACCACTGTATAATAGTTGATCCGACACTGATCAATCAGATCACAGGGTTGAGTATGCAAGGACCTGATCCTCAAGAGTTTTACCCCGGAAAATCCATGGATCGCACTCTAGAACAGAAGATCAAGGACACTTATGGAAATGTCGAGAAGAACACACGAGGCTACAAGGTAGCTTCTATCCAGATTTGCACAGTGCACCTTTCCTATCAGTTGATTGCAGGGAAGTTAGTACGAAAGAACTGACCTACCCAAGTCACCAGTTTTGTAGTCAACGTCGCAGGGAAGTGTGCGGAAGGCCTTCAGAAGAACTGGGTAGAGTACCTGGTGAACCAGTTGGAAATCGACTGTAGAGAAACACTAGACCAAGGATATGAATTTCATTTCAGCTAGCTCTTGATCCTTATATATTTTATTGTTTGGGAGATGATGGAAGGTACGACCTTCCTGGACATCGAGCCATTTGAACCATTGGCCGCGAAGTTCAGTACACTATGGTACTCAAGCGATATGAATAAACAGTGGCAGTCAAATGTTGTTTTTCATACCTACTACAATCAGCTGAAGATAGCCATATAGTCCAAGCCTCGCATGACTCCGAAAAATCTACACCAGTTCAGGCCTTTGATGAAGTTCAGTGCAGATCGACATTTTATTTACATCAAAGTGCACACCGACAAACACAAGAAACAACTTCAATCCTACTATAAGCTGATGGAGGAGGACTTGGAGGAGATCACTAAGGACTGGTCAGCAAACCTCCTTATTCCAGTAGACCCTACAGAGATATCCGACATCGACAGCCCAGAAACTGTGTAGGATACACCTGGACCTAGCAAGACAAAGAGGACTGAAGAGGTCCAAGAATTAGACATTGCATCCATAAAGACTGCTTCCATATCACTAGAGCAAGGAGGTGATGGCAAAGAGTTAGATGAAAAATAAGTTGAACAGAAGCAAGGAGACGAGGTTGATCCCCTGAAGAAGAGGAAAGGTTCACCTCCAAAACTTTCCTCCCAGAAGAAATTGAAGGCCACCATGACAAAGATGCAGACCGTCCTCACCTTTGATGACTTCGACTTCCTCATAGAAACCCTGCAATATGCTTCACTGGAAATAATAGAGAAACAAGAAGAAAATCAAGAGGAGATGTATGATCGAATTGAGACTGAACTCCGAGGGGTATAGCAGGCCCTCCAGTCCAGACGCGCAGTCTCCACTACATCGGGAGAGCCAGAATTGGGAGATGAGCCAGCTCAACTCCATCGCATAGCCGATACAGCTGAAGCTCGCCTTCGACAAGCACAAGAAGAAACAGAGCAAGCCACCCAGGATTTGACACAAGTACAAGGATTACTCGTCAAGAAACACAGTGCTACAGAATAGGAAAATCTTTCTCTCCAAGTGAAATTTGATGAAGAAAAAACACAGCTACAACAAGAAAAGAAACAGTTGCTCACGGAGCAAATTGAAGTAAAAGAAGCGGTCAACAGAGCACTTCGCTCTATGACAGTATTATAAATCAAGGAAGAAGACCAAGTTACACAGGAGGTGAACCAGCTCACAGAATCCATCCAGCAGCTACAACAACGCATAGCATATTTGGAGCTATGCACTGTACCTAAGACCCCACAAGATGTAAGAGACCAAAGGGAAGCAACCGCCTGGAGTGCAGTTTAAAGGATAAAGTATCTTACCCTGGAATGTAAGAAACTCACTAATTGTAGTGCCCAGACCTATGAAAAACTCATGGAGAACCCGGAACTGAAGGCACTGGAGTCACAACTCCAAGAGGCAAAGTATTAAGCCGAAAATATACAGGCACAACTGAAGTCCCTGTCAACTGTGGAAATAATGAAGTTCTTCCAAGAGAAACACACTGAACAACAACAAATCCATACTATCTAGAGCATAGTTATGGAGGTAACTGAGAGGCTCCAACCCGTACAAGATAAGGCCTATCAATTGTTTACAGAGGTAGAAGGTAAAGGAGAAGATCTAGAGCAGGTTGTCACTACAAATGAACAATGTCTAGAGGGACCTATCAATGATGCAGTCATCCAAGAGTTCATTGAATAGGAGGTCGTAGCACAGTAGCAAGTTGAAGCAGCTCGAACCAAGATCGAGGCGTTCGAAGCAGAACTAGTTAGACTAGAGTGACTCGGGACGAGTCACAGGTGAGTGTTGGGCTCTTGTAGGCCCTTGACCAAGTTTTGGGAGATCCTTGGTCATGTTTGACCTATTTTGGGACTTCGATAGCCTGTTGAAGATGGAGTGCAAGATGAAGTAGAGATCGCGGGATCTCGGCCCCTTTTTGGGTCCTTTTTTGGATTTGGGAATATGTAATGGGTATGGGATGTCGGCCCATGGGTTTACCCATGTTTAGGTCTGTTTTTGTAAAGTATAAATAAGTAGCTAGGTGACATAAGTAAAAGGGCCGATAATCTAAGTGATAAGTGAAAGTATGGTTTGTAGATTCTCTGTGTGTATTGTGAGAAACTTATAGAGCTAAGTGCAAGTGGTTGTAACAGACTATGAAAGACTTTGTGCTAGACCTAACTCGGGTAAGGAGGATCTGGCGAGGTGTGCGCAGATCTCTTGTCCTATGCAGAGTATTGTTTTTGTGGCTCTGTGCATGTAGATGAATGATTGAAGATAATAAAGAAGAAGAGTTGGTGGACGTAGTCCCAGGGTGGGGGTGAACCACGTAAATACTATGGTATTCTGCTCTGTGGGATGTTCTGATGTATTTATGTGTTATTTTCTAAGTTCTTGATATAGATAGATAGATCTGTTTGTTCTTTGTTCTTATGATGACTCTGGATGTTAGATCTGATATAGGTGAATGTGCTTAGTGCATGAATCTGCCATATCTGATCCATTTATTTATGCTAAGTGATTATATACATTAGATATGGGTGAATGTTGCAATGCTCTATTTTATCTGCAAAATAGATATTGGTTAAATAATAATGAACTGACGGTGCTAAGTGCTATATTAAGTATTATAATCACATATCTGTGTCCTAGCTAAGGTTTTAGACACCTAAGTCCTGCAACCACCCCTGCCTCTACCTTAGGTGAGACTTCATCTTCTTCGCAGGTGTTGCTGAAAGGGCTGGTAGTTAGGGATTTGTTGGTGCGTTGTTGTAGCGTTGAACCCTGGGTCTTCCCCTGTGCCAACAGGTTGGTTTACAATCATCCATGTGAAAGCAACGAAGAAGGTTACAAGCATACTTAGATTGGGAAAGAAAATTCCTTCATTGGTTTTCAAAACTTGGAGGCCAAGGAAATAGTGCAAAAATCCTAAGTCTGTCATTTCAAATTTCTTCTTAAGGATAGTTTCCACATGGTTTAAAAGTTTTGAGTCACTACCAGTAAGGATAAGGTCATCAACATAAAGGAAAAGGATTATGAGATAGCTTCCTAATTTCTTGGTATAGACATTAGGATTAGAATGGCATCTAGAGAATCCAGTGGCAATAAGAAATTTGTCCATTTTGGCATACCAAGATTTCTTGAGACCATAAAGAGATTTCTTAAGGCAACAAACAAGGCTAGAGTCATTTTGGACATAGCCAGGAGGTTATTCTATGTAGATTTATTCTTGCAAATATTCGTGCAAGAAGGTGCATTTAACATCCATCTGATGGAATTCCCATTTATGTGAAGCAGTAAGGGCAAGAACAAGGAAGATGGAATTCATTTTGGCTACAGGGGAAAATGTTTCATTATAGTCAATTCCTTCAACTTGAGAAAATCCTTTGGAAAATAACTGAGCCTTGTGTCTTTCAACACTTCCATATGATGCATACTTAGTTATGTAGACCCATTTACATCTAACAAGTTTTCTTCCTTTTGGAAGAGGTACAATATCCCAAGTATCATTTTCCATTAAAGAACGATACTCTTCATTCATTGTCGTATCCCAATCTGGACGATCTGAAGCTTCTGCAAATGTCTCTGGATCATGAGTTTATGAAACTTGAGCCAAAAGAGAAGAGGCTCACTGGAACTATGAATGTGTTCGACGCTGATCTGAAGGATCACCGAAAATATCACCAGCTTCTTCTCGTGTTGAACGGACCCATCTAGGAAGCGGTGGAGTTGGTGTTGGTTCAGGTTCAAAGGACTCATGTGGAGGAAGGTGAGTAGGTGGAGGTGGATTTTCATCCTCATTGTCATCATCTGAAGAAGAAGCCAGAATAGTCGAAGGCACAAACGCCGGAGATGGCTCGCAGGTCGAAGAAGGAACAACCGCCAAATTAGGCTCGCAGGCCAAAGAAGGCACAAACACTAAATTAGGCTCATAGGCCAAGATATTTTCATCAAATTTAACATCTTTTCGAATAGTAACTTCATTACAATGTGGTTGAAGAAGTCTATAAACTTTGACATCTTCAGAATAACCAACAAATATACACTTCTCACTTTTAGGCTGCAATGCTTTCCTTTTCTCATCAGGAATGTGAGCCCATTCTATACTGCCAAATACATGGAAGTGACTTACATCTGGTTTAATTTTAGTCCAAGATTCTTCCAGTGTTATATTTTTAAGAGCCTTTGTGGGAGTGCGAATTACTATGTAATTTGCACAGTTGATGGATTATTCCCAATACTTTAGGCTTAATCCCTTAGATTGGATCATACAATTAGCCATTTCATTTAATGTGTGGTTCTTTCTCTCGACAACACCATTTTGTTGTGGTGTATATGGAACAATGTGTTGCATTTGGATTCCCTGTGTAGTGCAATAACTTGTAAAATTATTGTTCACATATTTTCCTCCATTATCTATTCTTAACCTTTGAATTTGATGTCCATATTGCTTTTCTACAAGGGCCTTGTAGGCCAAAAACTTGTCAAACAATTCACTCTTAATTTTTAAGAAGTAAACCCAAGTACGTCTGTAAAAGTCATCAATGAAAGTTAAGAAATACTTGCACCCAGAAAAAGAAGGAGAAGAAAGTGGACCACACAAATCACTGTGAACAAGCTACAAAGGGCTCGAGGTATTCCAAGAGGCAGGTTTGTCAAAACTGTCCCGACGATGTTTTCCAAGAACACAACCAACACAAACACCATCTTCGCAAGAAACAAGAGGAGGACCAGTCACCATCTGTCGATTACATAGTTGTTGCAATGAGCGATAGTTTAGATGACCAAACCGCTCATTGCAATTTTTTCTCAAGTCATCGCTATGAGTAACGAAAACTAATGAAAAAAAGGATGAACCAAAGTTTTCAAAATTGTACAACCTAGTAATATCATCAACAATTCCAATTGAAAGAATATTCTTAGTATTTTTTAGATCCTTGATTACAACTTGGCGAGGAGAAAACTCTACGGTTTTACCTTCACCTGAATGAGTGATTTGATATACTGACAGAAGGTTACAACAAAGACTTGGAACACATAATACATCATTGAAATGACAATTTTCTACTTGAACTATTCCAGATCCTTCAACACTAAGAGATCTATCATCACCAACAAATATTTTCTTGGTGTTACATTCATTTAGAGAAAAAAACATGTCTCTATCCTTATCCATATGATAAGATGCTCCTGAATCAATAAGTCACTCATCAGAAGTGTAAGTAGAAGCTGTATTGAAGGAGAAAACAAAAGCAGAAAGTGCATATTCATGAGAAGAAAAAGAATAAGTAGAATCAATATAGATGTTGTGCTTCTTCATCGTTGCTTCTAAAGCTACCATCTTCTTGAAACATTTGGACTCCTCATGAACATCTTTATCACAAAAGTTGAAATGTATGTCAGTCTTCTTATTTTTATATTTTTCTCCTTTGTAACCATTAGGAGTCGAAGCTGCTTGAGTGGATTTGGTACCCTTGTATTGCTTGTTGTTGTGGCGATGATGTTTCTTCTTGGGATTCTTGGATTTATCTTTCTGATGGATGACCAAGGCTTTGTTGGAGGTACCTTCAATGTTAATCACTCCAAGTTTCACAATCTTATCTTTCTCTCTAATCAAAGCATCACAAAAGTTGTCAAGAGTGGGTTTTACATAAGTTGTCCCTAGAGCCTATTGCATGGCATAAAAGGTAGGTACAAACAAAGAATATGCACTACCTATCTTTGAAAGAATAATATAGATGCAACAATCTTCTTCTATCTTTATCTTACATTCTTCACATAAAGTTCTGAGTGTTTTAAACTTAGATAGATAGTATTCAATGCAAGAAAAATCACTTGGATTTAAAGTTAGTAATTGATTTTCTAACTGTTGTGCTCGAATAATATTGTGTTTACCAATCACAGATTCAATCTTTTCCCAAGCTTCTTTGGGTTTATCAATTGATTGATGGTGGAACCTTAAATCATGAGAGATGGACATTTTGATTAATCCACGTGCTTCGTCATTCCTATTATCCCATTTGAATTTCTTATCATCTTCAGTGGGTGTTGTTTCCTTTCCCAAGTTAATCTGGTACAAGTCTTTGTTGGTTGTGGAGCCTGATTATCTTCCTGATTCAGAGGTCTTTGCTTTCAGCCATGTTTATACCCCATGAAGCATTTACACCCAAGAAGTATGTACACTCTTCCACGTGGGGGAGTGCAGAGGGGGGGGCTATCCCCCCAGCTGGGGGCAAGTGGGCCCCCAGTGGGGGTTCGGGGGCGAAGCCCCCGAAGAAAAAATTGCCTTGTAAAAGTATATTGTAATTTCATTGTAAATCTGGACCATTCATTATAAGGTCATAGATCTAACGGTAGAGATT